>JAUIMM010003699.1:0-81623 GCA_031769625.1 Taudactylus pleione
TCTCCCTATAATGTTTTATTTTATTATTCTATTCCTCCTCGCTATTAACTATCTATTCCTCCTCCCTATATCTATCTATTCCTCCTCCCCATAACTATCTATTCCTCCTCCCTATATCTATCTATTCCTCCTCCCTATATCTATCTATTCCTCCTCCCCATAACTATCTATTCCTCCTCCCTATATCTATCTATTCCTCCTCCCTATAACTATCTATTCCTCCTCCCTATAACTTATCCATTACTCCTCCCTATATATCTATCCATTCCTCCTCCTATATCTTTCTATTCCTCCTCCCTATAGCTATCTATCCTCCTCCCTATATCTATCTATTCCTCCTCCCTATATCTATCTATTCCTCCTCCCTATATCTACTCCTCCTCCCTATATCTATCTATTCCTCCTCCCTATATCTATTCTATTCCTCCTCCCTATAACTATCTATTCCTCCTCCCTATATCTATCTATTCCTCCTCCCTATAACTATCTATTCCTTCCTCCCTATATCTATTCCTCCTCCCCATAACTATCTATTCCTCCTCCCTATATCTATCTATTCCTCCTCCCCATAACTATCTATTCCTCCTCCCTATATCTATCTATTCCTCCTCCCCATAACTATTCCTCCTCCCCATAAAATATATTCCTCCTCCCTATATCTATCTATTCCTCCTCCCTATATCTATTCCTCCTCCCTATAACTATCTATCCCTCTCCCCATAACTATCTATTCCTCCTCCCCATAACTATCTATTCCTCCTCCCTATATCTATTCCTCCTCCCTATAACTATCTATTCCTCCTCCCTATAACTATCTATCCCTCCTCCCCATAACTATCTATTCCTCCTCCCCATAAATATATATCCTCCTCCCTATATCTATCTATTCCTCCTCCCTATATCTATTCCTCCTCCCTATAACTATCTATTCCTCCTCCCCATAACTATCTATTCCTCCTCCCTATATCTATTCCTCCTCCCTATAACTATCTATTCCTCCTCCCTATAACTATCTATTCCTCCTCCCTATATCTATCTATTCCTCCTCCCCATAACTATCTATTCCTCCTCCTATATCTATCTATTCCTCCTCCCTATAACTATCTATTCCTCCTCCCTATATCTATTCCTCCTCCCTATAACTATCTATTCCTCCTCCCTATATCTATCTATTCCTCCTCCCTATATCTATTCCTCCTCCCCATAACTATCTATTCCTCCTCCTCATAACTATCTATTCCTCCTCCCTATATCTATCTATTCCTCCTCCCTATATCTATCTATTCCTCCCCCCCATAACTATCTATTCCTCCTCCCTATATCTATCTATTCCTCCTCCCTATAACTATCTATTCCTCCTCCCAATAACTATCTATTCCTCCTCCCAATATCTATCTATTCCTCCTCCCCATAACTATCTATTCCTCCTCCCCATAACTATCTATTCCTCCTCCCCATAACTATCTATTCCTCCTCCCATAACTATCTATTCCTCCTCCCCATAACTATCTATTCCTCCACCCCATAACTATCTATTCCTCCTCCCTATATCTATTCCTCCTCCCTATATCTATCTATTCCTCCTCCCTATATCTATCTATTCCTCCTCCCTATAACTATCTATTCCTCCTCCCTATATCTATTCCTCCTCCCTATAACTATCTATTCCTCCTCCCTATATCTATCTATTCCTCCTCCCTATAACTATCTATTCCTCCTCCCCATAACTATCTATTCCTCCACCCCTATAACTATCTATTCCTCCTCCCTATATCTATTCCTCCTCCCTATATCTATATATTCCTCCTCCCTATATCTATCTATTCCTCCTCCCTATAACTATCTATTCCTCCTCCCTATAACTATCTATTCCTCCTCCCTATATCTATTCCTCCTCCCTATATCTATCTATTCCTCCTCCCTAGTATCTATCTATTCCTCCTCCCTATATCTATCTATTCCTCCTCCCCATAACTATCTATTCCTCCTCCCTATAACTATCTATTCCTCCTCCCTATATCTATTCCTCCTCCCTATAACTATCTATTCCTCCTCCCTATATCTATCTATTCCTCCTCCCTATATCTATCTATTCCTCCTCCCTATATCTATCTATTCCTCCTCCCTATATCTATCTATTCCTCCTCCCTATATCTATCTATTCCTCCTCCCTATATCTATCTATTCCTCCTCCCTATATCTATTCCTCCTCCCTATAACTATATATTCCTCCTGCCTATAGCTATCTATTCCTCCTCCCTATAGCTATCTATTCCTCCTCCCTATATCTATCTATTCCTCCTCCCTATATCTATCTATTCCTCCTCCCTATATCTATCTATTCCTCCTCCCTATAACTATCTATTCCTCCTCCCTATAACTATCTATTCTCCTCCCTATAACTTTCTAGTTCCTCCTACCTATAACTATCTATTCCTCCTCCCTATATCTATCTATTCCTCCTCCCTATATCTATCTATTCCTCCTCCCGATAACTATCTATTCCTCCTCCTATAACTCTCTATTCTCCTCCCTATATCTATGTATTCCTCCTCCCCATAACTATCTATTCCTCCTCCCTATATCTATCTATTCCTCCTCCCTATATCTATCTATTCCTCCTCCCTATATCTGTTCCTCCTCCCTATAACTATCTATTCCTCCTCCCTATATCTATCTATTCCTCCTCCCTATACTATCTATTCCTCCTCCCCATAACTATCTATTCCTCCTCCCTATACTATCTATTCCTCCTCCCTATATCTATCTATTCCTCCTCCCTATATCTACTCCTCCTCCCTATAACTATCTATTCCTCCTCCCTATAACTATATATTCCTCCTCCCATAACTATCTATTCCCCCTCCCTATATCTATTCCTCCTCCCTATAACTATCTATTCCTCCTCCCTATATCTATTCCTCCTCCCTATATCTATCTATTCCTCCTCCCTATATCTATTCCTCCTCGCTATAACTATCTATTCCTCCTCCCTATATCTATTCCTCCTCCCTATAACTATCTATCCCTCCTCCCCATAACTATCTATTCCTCCTCCCCATAACTATCTATTCCTCCTCCCTATATCTATTCCTCCTCCCTATATCTATCTATTCCTCCTCCCTATATCTATTCCTCCTCGCTATAACTATCTATTCCTCCTCCCTATTCTATTCCTCCTCCCTATAACTATCTATTCCCTCCTCCCGATATCTATCTATTCCTCCTCCCTATATCTATCTATTCCTCCTCCCTATATCTATCTATTCCTCCTCCCTATAACTATCTATTCCTCCTCCCTATATCTATCTATTCCTCCTCCCTATATCTATCTATTCCTCCTCCCTATATCTATCTATCCTCCTCCCTATACTATCTATTCCTCCTCCCTATAACTATCCATCCTCCTCCCTATATCTATCTATTCCTCCTCCCTATATCTATCTATTCCTCCTCCCTATATCTATCTATTCCTCCTCCCTATATCTATCTATTCCTCCTCCCTATATCTATCTATTCCTCCTCCTATATCTACTCCTCCTCCTATATCTATCTATCTCCTCCCTAAACTACTATTCCTCCTCCCTATAACTATCTATTCCTCCTCCCTATAACTATCTATTCCTCCTCCCTATAATCTATTCCCCTCCTATCTATCCTCCTCCCCATAACTATCTATTCCTCCTCCCTATATCTATTCCTCCTCCCTATAACTACTATCCCTCCTCCACATAACTATCTATCCCTCCTCCCCATAACTATCTATTCCTCCTCCCCATAAATATATATTCCTCCTCCCTATATCTATCTATTCCTCCTCCCTATATCTATTCCTCCTCCCTATAACTATCTATCCTCCTCCCCATAACTATCTATTCCTCCTCCCCATAACTATCTATTCCTCCTCCCTATATCTATTCCTCCTCCCTTAACTATCTATTCCTCCTCCCTATAACTATCTATTCCTCCTCCCTATAACTATCTATTCCTCCTCCTTATCTATCTATTCCTCCTCCCCATAACTATCTATTCCTCCTCCCTATATCTATCTATTCCTCCTCCCTATAACTATCTATTCCTCCTCCCTATATCTATTCCTCCTCCCCATAACTATCTATTCCTCCTCCCCATAACTATCTATTCCTCCTCCCTATATCTATCTATTCCTCCTCCCTATATCTATTCCTCCTCCTATAACTATTCCTCCTCCCTATATCTATCTATTCCTCCTCCCTATATCTATCTATTCCTCCTCCCTATATCTATCTATTCCTCCTCCCCATAACTATCTATTCGTCCTCCCTATATCTATCTATTCCTCCTCCCTATAACTATCTATTCCTCCTTCCCTATATCTATTCCTCCTCCCTATAACTATCTATTCCTCCTCCCTATATCTATCTATTCCTCCTCCCTATATCTATTCCTCCTCGCTATAACTATCTATTCCTCCTCCCTATATCTATCTATTCCTCCTCCCTATAACTATCTATTCCTCCTCCCTAACTATCTATTCCTCCTCCCCATAACTATCTATTCCTCCTCCCTATATCTATCTATTCCTCCTCCCTATATCTATTCCTCCTCCCTATATCTATCTATTCCTCCTCCCTATATCTATCTATTCCTCCTCCCTATATCTATCTATTCCTCCTCCCCATAACTATCTATTCCTCCTCCCTATAACTATCTATTCCTCCTCCCTATATCTATTCCTCCTCCCTATAACTATATATTCCTCCTCCCTATATCTATCTATTCCTCCTCCCTATATCTATCTATTCCTCCTCCCTATATCTATCTATTCCTCCTCCCTATATCTATCTATTCCTCCTCCCTATATCTATCTATTCCTCCTCCCTATATCTATCTATTCCTCCTCCCTATATCTATTCCTCCTCCCTATAACTATATATTCCTCCTGCCTATAGCTATCTATTCCTCCTCCCTATAGCTATCTATTCCTCCTCCCTATATCTATCTATTCCTCCTCCCTATATCTATCTATTCCTCCTCCCTATATCTATCTATTCCTCCTCCCTATAACTATCTATTCCTCCCCCCTATAACTATCTATTCCTCCTCCCTATATCTATTCCTCCTCCCTATAACTATATATTCCTCCTCCCTATATCTATCTATTCCTCCTCCCTATATCTATCTATTCCTCCTCCCGATAACTATCTATTCCTCCTCCCTATACTCTCTATTCCTCCTCCCTATATCTATGTATTCCTCCTCCCCATAACTATCTATTCCTCCTCCCCATAACTATATATTCCTCCTCCCTATATCTATCTATTCCTCCTCCCTATATCTATCTATTCCTCCTCCCTATATCTGTTCCTCCTCCCTATAACTATCTATTCCTCCTCCCTATATCTATCTATTCCTCCTCCCTATATCTATTCCTCCTCCCTATAACTATCTATCCCTCCTCCCCATAACTATCTATTCCTCCTCCCCATAACTATCTATTCCTCCTCCCTATATCTATTCCTCCTCCCTATAACTATCTATTCCTCCTCCCTATATCTATCCTCCTCCCTCTAACTATCTATCCCTCCTCCACATAACTATCTATCCTCCACCACATAACTATCTATTCCTCCTCCCTATATCTATCTATTCCTCCTCCCTATAACTACTATCTATTTCTCCTCCCTATATCTATTCCTCCTCCCTATATCTATCTATTCCTCCTCCCTATATCTATTCCTCCTCGCTATAACTATCTATTCCTCCTCCCTATATCTATCTATCCTCCTCCCCATAACTATCTATTCCTCCTCCCTATATCTATCTATTCCTCCTCCCTATATCTATCTATTCCTCCTCCCCATAACTATCTATTCTCCTCCCTATATCTATCTATTCCTCCTCCCTATAACTATCTATTCCTCCTCCCTATAACTATCCATTACCTCCTCCCTATATCTATCCATTCCTCCTCCCTATATCTTTCTATTCCTCCTCCCTATAGCTATCTATACCTCCTCCCTATATCTATCTATTCCTCCTCCCTATATCTATCTATTCCTCCTCCCTATATCTACTCCTCCTCCCTATATCTATCTATTCCTCCTCCCTATATCTATCTATTCCTCCTCCCTATAACTATCTATTCCTCCTCCCTATATCTATCTATTCCTCCTCCCTATAACTATCTATTCCTCCTCCCTATATCTATTCCTCCTCCCCATAACTATCTATTCCTCCTCCCTATATCTATCTATTCCTCCTCCCCATAACTATCTATTCCTCCTCCCTATATCTATCTATTCCTCCTCCCCATAACTATTCCTCCTCCCCATAAATATATATTCCTCCTCCCTATATCTATCTATTCCTCCTCCCTATATCTATTCCTCCTCCCTATAACTATCTATCCTCCTCCCCATAACTATCTATTCCTCCTCCCCATAACTATCTATTCCTCCTCCCTATATCTATTCCTCCTCCCTATAACTATCTATTCCTCCTCCCTATAACTATCTATCCCTCCTCCCCATAACTATCTATTCCTCCTCCCCATAAATATATATTCCTCCTCCCTATATCTATCTATTCCTCCTCCCTATATCTATTCCTCCTCCCTATAACTATCTATTCCTCCTCCCCATAACTATCTATTCCTCCTCCCTATATCTATTCCTCCTCCCTATAACTATCTATTCCTCCTCCCTATAACTATCTATTCCTCCTCCCTATATCTATCTATTCCTCCTCCCCATAACTATCTATTCCTCCTCCCTATATCTATCTATTCCTCCTCCCTATAACTATCTATTCCTCCTCCCTATATCTATTCCTCCTCCCCATAACTATCTATTCCTCCTCCCCATAACTATCTATTCCTCCTCCCTATATCTATCTATTCCTCCTCCCTATATCTATTCCTCCTCCCTATAACTATTCCTCCTCCTATATCATCTATTCCTCCTCCCTATAGCTATCTATTCCTCCTCCCTATATCTATCTATTCCTCCTCCCCATAACTATCTATTCATCCTCCCTATATCTATCTATTCCTCCTCCCTATAACTATCTATTCCTCCTCCCTATATCTATTCCTCCTCCCTATAACTATCTATTCCTCCTCCCTAATATCTATCTTCCCTCCCTATATCTATTCCTCCTCCCCATAACTATCTATTCCTCCTCCTCATAACTATCTATTCCTCCTCCCTATATCTATCTATTCCTCCTCCCTATATCTATCTATTCCTCCCCCCCATAACTATCTATTCCTCCTCCCTATATCTATCTATTCCTCCTCCCTATAACTATCTATTCCTCCTCCCAATAACTATCTATTCCTCCTCCCTATATCTATCTATTCCTCCTCCCCATAACTATCTATTCCTCCTCCCCATAACTATCTATTCCTCCTCCCCATAACTATCTATTCCTCCTCCCATAACTATCTATTCCTCCTCCCCATAACTATCTATTCCTCCACCCCATAACTATCTATTCCTCCTCCCTATATCTATTCCTCCTCCCTATATCTATCTATTCCTCCTCCCTATATCTATCTATTCCTCCTCCCTATAACTATCTATTCCTCCTCCCTATATCTATTCCTCCTCCCTATAACTATCTATTCCTCCTCCCTATATCTATCTATTCCTCCTCCCTATAACTATCTATTCCTCCTCCCCATAACTATCTATTCCTCCACCCCATAACTAATCTATTCCTCCTCCCTATATCTATTCCTCCTCCTATATCTATATATTCCTCCTCCCTATTATCTATCTATTCCTCCTCCCTATAACTATCTATTCCTCCTCCCTATAACTATCTATTCCTCCTCCCTATATCTATTCCTCCTCCCTATATCTATCTATTCCTCCTCCCTATATCTATCTATTCCTCCTCCCTATATCTATCTATTCCTCCTCCCCATAACTATCTATTCCTCCTCCCTATAACTATCTATTCCTCCTCCCTATATCTAATCCTCCTCCCTATAACTATCTATTCCTCCTCCCTATATCTATCTATTCCTCCTCCCTATATCTATCTATTCCTCTCCCTATATCTATCTATTCCTCCTCCCTATATCTATCTATTCCTCCTCCCTATATCTATCTATTCCTCCTCCCTATATCTATCTATTCCTCCTCCCTATATCTATTCCTCCTCCCTATAACTATATATTCCTCCTGCCTATAGCTATCTATTCCTCCTCCCTATAGCTATCTATTCCTCCTCCCTATATCTATCTATTCCTCCTCCCTATATCTATCTATTCCTCCTCCCTATATCTATCTATTCCTCCTCCCTATAACTATCTATTCCTCCTCCCTATAACTATCTATTCCTCCTCCCTATAACTTTCTATTCCTCCTACCTATAACTATCTATTCCTCCTCCCTATATCTATCTATTCCTCCTCCCTATATCTATCTATTCCTCCTCCCGATAACTATCTATTCCTCCTCCCTATAACTCTCTATTCCTCCTCCCTATATCTATGTATTCCTCCTCCCCATAACTATCTATTCCTCCTCCCTATATCTATCTATTCCTCCTCCCTATATCTATCTATTCCTCCTCCCTATATCTGTTCCTCCTCCCTATAACTATCTATTCCTCCTCCCTATATCTATCTATTCCTCCTCCCTATAACTATCTATTCCTCCTCCCCATAACTATCTATTCCTCCTCCCTATATCTATCTATTCCTCCTCCCTATATCTATCTATTCCTCCTCCCTATATCTACTCCTCCTCCCTATAACTATCTATTCCTCCTCCCTATAACTATATATTCCTCCTCCCCATAACTATCTATTCCCCCTCCCTATATCTATTCCTCCTCCCTATAACTATCTATTCCTCCTCCCTATATCTATTCCTCCTCCCTATATCTATCTATTCCTCCTCCCTATATCTATTCCTCCTCGCTATAACTACTATTCCTCCTCCCTATATCTATTCCTCCTCCCTATAACTATCTATCCTCCTCCCCATAACTATCTATTCCTCCTCCCCATAACTATCTATTCCTCCTCCCTATATCTATTCCTCCTCCCTATATCTATCTATTCCTCCTCCCTATATCTATTCCTCCTCGCTATAACTATCTATTCCTCCTCCCTATATCTATTGCTCCTCCCTATAACTATCTATCCTCCTCCCATAACTATCTATTCCTCCTCCCTATATCTATCTATTCCTCCTCCCTATATCTATCTATTCCTCCTCCCCATAACTATCTATTCCTCCTCCCTATATCTATCTATTCCTCCTCCCATAACTATCTATTCCTCCTCCCTATATCTATCTATTCCTCCTCCCTATAACTATCTATTCCTCCTCCCTATAACTATCCATTCCTCCTCCCTATATCTATCCATTCCTCCTCCCTATATCTATCTATTCCTCCTCCCTATAGCTATCTATTCCTCCTCCCTATATCTATCTATTCCTCCTCCCTATATCTATCTATTCCTCCTCCCTATATCTACTTCCTCCTCCCTATATCTATCTATTCCTCCTCCCTATATCTATCTATTCCTCCTCCCTATAACTATCTATTCCTCCTCCCTATATCTATCTATTCCTCCTCCCTATAACTATCTATTCCTCCTCCCTATATCTATTCCTCCTCCCATAACTATCTATTCCTCCTCCCTATATCTATTCCTCCTCCCTATAACTATCTATCCCTCCTCCACATAACTATCTATCCCTCCTCCCCATAACTATCTATTCCTCCTCCCCATAAATATATATTCCTCCTCCCTATATCTATCTATTCCTCCTCCCTATATCTATTCCTCCTCCCTATAACTATCTATCCCTCCTCCCCATAACTATCTATTCCTCCTCCCCCATAACTATCTATTCCTCCTCCCCTATATCTATTCCTCCTCCCTATAACTATCTATTCCTCCTCCCTATAACTATCTATTCCTCCTCCCTATAACTATCTATTCCTCCTCCCTATATCTATCTATTCCTCCTCCCCATAACTATCTATTCCTCCTCCTATATCTATCTATTCCTCCTCCCTATAACTATCTATTCCTCCTCCCTATATCTATTCCTCCTCCCCATAACTATCTATCCTCCTCCCCATAACTATCTATTCCTCCTCCCTATATCTATCTATTCCTCCTCCCTATATCTATTCCTCCTCCCTATAACTATTCCTCCTCCCTATATCTATCTATTCCTCCTCCCTATAGCTATCTATTCCTCCTCCCTATATCTATCTATTCCTCCTCCCCATAACTATCTATTCTCCTCCCTATATCTATCTATTCCTCCTCCCTATAACTATCTATTCCTCTCCCTATATCTATTCCTCCTCCCTATAACTATCTATTCCTCCTCCCTATATCTATCTATTCCTCCTCCCTATATCTATTCCTCCTCGCTATAACTATCTATTCCTCCTCCCTATATCTATCTATTCCTCCTCCCTATAACTATCTATTCCTCCTCCCTATAACTATCTATTCCTCCTCCCCATAACTATCTATTCCTCCTCCCTATATCTATCTATTCCTCCTCCCTATATCTATTCCTCCTCCCTATATCTATCTATTCCTCCTCCCTATATCTATCTATTCCTCCTCCCTATATCTATCTATTCCTCCTCCCCATAACTATCTATTCCTCCTCCCTATAACTATCTATTCCTCCTCCCTATATCTATTCCTCCTCCCTATAACTATATATTCCTCCTCCCTATATCTATCTATTCCTCCTCCCTATATCTATCTATTCCTCCTCCCTATATCTATCTATTCCTCCTCCCTATATCTATCTATTCCTCCTCCCTATATCTATCTATTCCTCCTCCCTATATCTATCTATTCCTCCTCCCTATATCTATTCCTCCTCCCTATAACTATATATTCCTCCTGCCTATAGCTATCTATTCCTCCTCCCTATAGCTATCTATTCCTCCTCCCTATATCTATCTATTCCTCCTCCCTATATCTATCTATTCCTCCTCCCTATATCTATCTATTCCTCCTCCCTATAACTATCTATTCCTCCTCCCTATAACTATCTATTCCTCCTCCCTATAACTTTCTATTCCTCCTACCTATAACTATCTATTCCTCCTCCCTATATCTATCTATTCCTCCTCCCTATATCTATCTATTCCTCCTCCCTATATCTATCTATTCCTCCTCCCTATATCTCCTCCCTATAACTATCTATTCCTCCTCCCTATATCTATCTGATTCCTCCTCCCTATAACTATCTATTCCTCCTCCCCATAACTATCTATTCCTCCTCCCTATATCTATCTATTCCTCCTCCCTATATCTATCTATTCCTCCTCCCTATATCTACTCCTCCTCCCTATAACTATCTATTCCTCCTCCCTATAACTATATATTCCTCCTCCCCATAACTATCTATTCCCCCTCCCTATATCTATTCCTCCTCCCTATAACTATCTATTCCTCCTCCCCATAACTATCTATTCCTCCTCCCTATATCTATCTATTCCTCCTCCCTATATCTATCTATTCCTCCTCCCTATATCTACTCCTCCTCCCTATAACTATCTATTCCTCCTCCCTATAACTATATATTCCTCCTCCCCATAACTATCTATTCCCCCTCCCTATATCTATTCCTCCTCCCTATAACTATCTATTCCTCCTCCCTATATCTATTCCTCCTCCCTATATCTATCTATTCCTCCTCCCTATATCTATCTATTCCTCCTCCCTATAACTATCTATTCCTCCTCCCTATAACTATCCATTCCTCCTCCCTATATCTATCCATTCCTCCTCCCTATATCTATCTATTCCTCCTCCTTATAACTATCTATTCCTCCTCCCTATAACTATCTATTCCTCCTCCCTATATCTATTCCTCCTCCCTATATCTATCTATTCCTCCTCCCTATATCTATCTATTCCTCCTCCCTATATCTATCTATTCCTCCTCCCTATATCTATCTATTCCTCCTCCCCATAACTATATATTCCTCCTCCCCATAACTATCTATTCCTCCTCCCTATATCTATCTATTCCTCCTCCCTATATCTATCTATTCCTCCTCCCTATATCTATCTATTCCTCCTCCCTATATCTATTCCTCCTTCCTATAGCAATCTATTCCTCCTCGCTATAACTATCTATTCCTCCTCCCTATATCTATCTATTCCTCCTCCCCATAACTATCTATTCCTCCTCCCTATATCTATCTATTCCTCCTCCCTATATCTATCTATTCCTCCTCCCCATAACTATCTATTCCTCCTCCCTATATCTATCTATTCCTCCTCCCTATAACTATCTATTCCTCCTCCCTATAACTATCCATTCCTCCTCCCTATATCTATCCATTCCTCCTCCCTATATCTATCTATTCCTCCTCCCTATAGCTATCTATTCCTCCTCCCTATATCTATCTATTCCTCCTCCCTATATCTATCTATTCCTCCTCCCTATATCTACTCCTCCTCCCTATATCTATCTATTCCTCCTCCCTATATCTATCTATTCCTCCTCCCTATAACTATCTATTCCTCCTCCCTATATCTATCTATTCCTCCTCCCTATAACTATCTATTCCTCCTCCCTATATCTATTCCTCCTCCCCATAACTATCTATTCCTCCTCCCTATATCTATCTATTCCTCCTCCCCATAACTATCTATTCCTCCTCCCTATATCTATCTATTCCTCCTCCCCATAACTATTCCTCCTCCCCATAAATATATATTCCTCCTCCCTATATCTATCTATTCCTCCTCCCTATATCTATTCCTCCTCCCTATAACTATCTATCCCTCCTCCCCATAACTATCTATTCCTCCTCCCCATAACTATCTATTCCTCCTCCCTATATCTATTCCTCCTCCCTATAACTATCTATTCCTCCTCCCTATATCTATTCCTCCTCCCTATAACTATCTATCCCTCCTCCACATAACTATCTATCCCTCCTCCCCATAACTATCTATTCCTCCTCCCCATAAATATATATTCCTCCTCCCTATATCTATCTATTCCTCCTCCCTATATCTATTCCTCCTCCCTATAACTATCTATCCCTCCTCCCCATAACTATCTATTCCTCCTCCCCATAACTATCTATTCCTCCTCCCTATATCTATTCCTCCTCCCTATAACTATCTATTCCTCCTCCCTATAACTATCTATTCCTCCTCCCTATAACTATCTATTCCTCCTCCCTATATCTATCTATTCCTCCTCCCCATAACTATCTATTCCTCCTCCCTATATCTATCTATTCCTCCTCCCTATAACTATCTATTCCTCCTCCCTATATCTATTCCTCCTCCCCATAACTATCTATTCCTCCTCCCCATAACTATCTATTCCTCCTCCCTATATCTATCTATTCCTCCTCCCTATATCTATTCCTCCTCCCTATAACTATTCCTCCTCCCTATATCTATCTATTCCTCCTCCCTATAGCTATCTATTCCTCCTCCCTATATCTATCTATTCCTCCTCCCCATAACTATCTATTCGTCCTCCCTATATCTATCTATTCCTCCTCCCTATAACTATCTATTCCTCTTCCCTATAACTATCTATTCCTCCTCCCTATAACTATCTATTCCTCCTCCCTATATCTATCTATTCCTCCTCCCTATATCTATTCCTCCTCGCTATAACTATCTATTCCTCCTCCCTATATCTATCTATTCCTCCTCCCTATAACTATCTATTCCTCCTCCCTATAACTATCTATTCCTCCTCCCTATAACTATCTATTCCTCCTCCCCATAACTATCTATTCCTCCTCCCTATATCTATCTATTCCTCCTCCCTATATCTATCTATTCCTCCTCCCTCTAGCTATCTATTCCTCATCCCTATATCTATTCCTCTGCCCCATAACTATCTATTCCTCCTCCCTATATCTATCTATTCCTCCTCCTTATAACTATCTATTCCTCCTCCCTATAACTATCTATTCCTCCTCCCTATATCTATCTATTCCTCCTCCCTATATCTATCTATTCCTCCTCCCTATATCTATCTATTCCTCCTCCCTCTAGCTATCTATTCCTCCTCCCTATATCTATTCCTCCTCCCTATATCTATCTATTCCTCCTCCCTATATCTATTCCTCCTCCCTATAGCTATCTATTCCTCCTCCCTATATCTATCTATTCCTCCTCCCTATATCTATTCCTCCTTCCTATAGCAATCTATTCCTCCTCCCTATAACTATCTATTCCTCCTCCCTATATCTATCTATTCCTCCTCCCTATAACTATCTATTCCTCCTCCCCATAACTATCTATTCCTCCTCCCCATAACTATCTATTCCTCCTCCCTATATCTATCTATTCCTCCTCCCTATATCTATTCCTCCTCCCTATATCTATTCCTCCTCCCTATAACTATCTATTCCTCCTCCCTATATCTATCTATTCCTCCTCCCTATAACTATCTATTCCTCCTCCCCATAACTATCTATTCCTCCTCCCTATATCTATCTATTCCTCCTCTCTATATCTATCTATTCCTCCTCCCTATATCTATTCCTCCTCCCCATAACTATCTATTCCTCCTCCCTATATCTATTCCTCCTCCCTATAACTATCCATTCCTCCTCCCTATATCTATTCCTCCTCCCTATATCTATCTATTCCTCCTCCCTATATCTATCTATTCCTCCTCCCTATATCTATCTATTCCTCCTCCCCATAACTATCTATTCCTCCTCCCCATATCTATCTATTCCTCCTCCCTATAACTATCTATTCCTCCTCCCTATATCTATCTATTCCTCCTCCCTATAACTATCTATTCCTCCTCCCTATAACTATCTATTCCTCCTCCCTATAACTATCTACTCCTCCTCCCTATAACTATCTATTCCTCCTCCCTATAACTATATATTCCTCCTCCCCATAACTATCTATTCCTCCTCCCTATATCTATTCCTCCTCCTTATAACTATCTATTCCTCCTCCCTATATCTATCTATTCCTCCTCCCTATATCTATTCCTCCTCGCTATAACTATCTATTCCTCCTCCCTATATCTATCTATTCCTCCTCCCCATAACTATCTATTCCTCCTCCCTATATCTATCTATTCCTCCTCCCTATATCTATCTATTCCTCCTCCCCATAACTATCTATTCCTCCTCCCTATAACTATCTATTCCTCCTCCCTATATCTATTCCTCCTCCCTATATCTATCTATTACTCCTCCCTATAACTATCTATTCCTCCTCCCTATATCTATCTATTCCTCCTCCCTATATCTATCTATTCCTCCTCCCTATAACTATCTATTCCTCCTCCCCATAACTATCTGTTCCTCCTCCCTATATCTATCTATTCCTCCTCCCTATATCTATCTATTCCTCCTCCCTATATCTATCTATTCCTCCTCCCTCTAGCTATCTATTCCTCCTCCCTATATCTATTCCTCCTCCCTATATCTATCTATTCCTCCTCCCTATATCTATTCCTCCTCCCTATAGCTATCTATTCCTCCTCCCTATATCTATCTATTCCTCCTCCCTATACCTATTCCTCCTTCCTATAGCAATCTATTCCTCCTCCCTATAACTATCTATTCCTCCTCCCTATATCTATCTATTCCTCCTCCCTATATCTATCTATTCCTCCTCCCCATAACTATCTATTCCTCCTCCCCATAACTATCTATTCCTCCTCCCTATATCTATCTATTCCTCCTCCCTATAACTATCTATTCCTCCTCCCTATATCTATTCCTCCTCCCTATAACTATCTATTCCTCCTCCCTATAACTATCTATTCCTCCTCCCTATATCTATCTATTCCTCCTCCCTATATCTATCTATTCCTCTGCCCCATAACTATCTATTCCTCCTCCCTATATCTATCTATTCCTCCTCCTTATAACTATCTATTCCTCCTCCCTATATCTATCTATTCCTCCTCCCTATAACTATCTAATCCTCCTCCCTATATCTATTCCTCCTCCCCATAACTATCTATTCCTCCTCCCCATAACTATCTATTCCTCCTCCCTATATCTATTCCTCCTCCCTATAACTATCTATTCCTCCTCCCTATATCTATCTATTCCTCCTCCCTATAACTATCTATTCCTCCTCCCCATAACTATCTATTCCTCCTCCCCATAACTATCTATTCCTCCTCCCTATATCTATCTATTCCTCCTCCCCATAACTATCTATTCCTCCTCCCTATATCTATTCCTCCTCCCTATAACTATCTATATCTCCTCCCTATATCTATTCCTCCTCCCTATAACTATCTATTCCTCCTCCCTATATCTATTCCTCCTCCCTATAACTATCTATTCCTCCTCCCTATAACTATCTATTCCTCCTCCCTATATCTATCTATTCCTCCTCCCTATATCTATCTATTCCTCTGCCCCATAACTATCTATTCCTCCTCCCTATATCTATCTATTCCTCCTCCTTATAACTATCTATTCCTCCTCCCTATAACTATCTATTCCTCCTCCCTATATCTATCTATTCCTCCTCCCTATATCTATTCCTCCTCCCTATAACTATCTATTCCTCCTCCCTATATCTATCTATTCCTCCTCCCTATAACTATCTATTCCTCCTCCCTATAACTATCTATTCCTCCTCCCTATATCTATCTATTCCTCCTCCCTATATCTATCTATTCCTCCTCCCTATATCTATCTATTCCTCTGCCCCATAACTATCTGTTCCTCCTCCCTATATCTATCTATTCCTCCTCCCTATATCTATTCCTCCTCCCTATATCTATCTATTCCTCCTCCCTATAACTTTCTATTCCTCCTATCTATAACTATCTATTCCTCCTCCCTATATCTATTCCTCCTCCCTATATCTATCTATTCCTCCTCCCTATATCTATCTATTCCTCCTCCCTATATCTATCTATTCCTCCTCCCTATAACTCTCTATTCCTCCTCCCTATATCTATCTATTCCTCCTCCCCATAACTATCTATTCCTCCTCCCTATATCTATCTATTCCTCCTCCCTATATCTATCTATTCCTCCTCCCTATATCTGTTCCTCCTCCCTATAACTATCTATTCCTCCTCCCTATATCTATCTATTCCTCCTCCCTATAACTATCTATTCCTCCCCCCTATAACTATCTATTCCTCCTCCCTATAACTATCCATTCCTCCTCCCTATATCTATCCATTCCTCCTCCCTATATCTATCTATTCCTCCTCCCTATATCTATCTATTCCTCCTCCCTATATCTATCTATTCCTCCTCCCTATATCTATCTATTCCTCCTCCCTATATCTATCTATTCCTCCTCCCCATAACTATCTATTCCTCCTCCCCATAACTATCTATTCCTCCTCCCTATATCTATCTATTCCTCCTCCCTATATCTATCTATTCCTCCTCCCTATATCTATTCCTCCTCCCTATAACTATTCCTCCTCCCTATATCTATCTATTCCTCCTCACTATAGCTATCTATTCCTCCTCCCTATATCTATCTATTCCTCCTCCCTATATCTATCTATTCCTCCTCCCAATATCTATCTATTCCTCCTCCCTATATCTATTCCTCCTCCCTATAACTATTCCTCCTCCCTATATCTATCTATTCCTCCTCCCTATAGCTATCTATTCCTCCTCCCTATATCTATCTATTCCTCCTCCCCATAACTATCTATTCGTCCTCCCTATATCTATCTATTCCTCCTCCCTATAACTATCTACTCCTCCTCCCTATAACTATCTATTCCTCCTCCCCATAACTATCTATTCCCCCTCCCTATATCTATTCCTCCTCCCTATAACTATATATTCCTCCTCCCTATATCTATTCCTCCTCCCTATAACTATCTATTCCTCCTCCCTATATCTATTCCTCCTCCCTATATCTATCTATTCCTCCTCCCTATATCTATTCCTCCTCGCTATAACTATCTATTCCTCCTCCCTATATCTATCTATTCCTCCTCCCTATATCTATCTATTCCTCCTCCCTATATCTATCTATTCCTCCTCCCTATAACTATCTATTCCTCCTCCCTATATCTATCCATTCCTCCTCCCTATATCTATCTATTCCTCCTCCCTATATCTATCTATTCCTCCTCCCTACATCTATCTATTCCTCCTCCCTATATCTACTCCTCCTCCCTATATCTATCTATTCCTCTTCCCTATATCTATCTATTCCTCCTCCCCATAACTATCTATTCCTCCTCCCTATATCTATCTATTCCTCCTCCCCATAACTATCTATTCCTCCTCCCTATATCTATCTATTCCTCCTCCCTATATCTACTCCTCCTCCCTATAACTATCTATTCCTCCTCCCTATAACTATATATTCCTCCTCCCCATAACTATCTATTCCTCCTCCCTATATCTATTCCTCCTCCCTATAACTATCTATTCCTCCTCCCTATATCTATTCCTCCTCCCTATATCTATTCCTCCTCCCTATATCTATCTATTCCTCCTCCCTATATCTATTCCTCCTCGCTATAACTATCTATTCCTCCTCCCTATATCTATCTATTCCTCCTCCCTATATCTATCTATTCCTCCTCCCTATATCTATCTATTCCTCCTCCCTATAACTATCTATTCCTCCTCCCTATATCTATCCATTCCTCCTCCCTATATCTATCTATTCCTCCTCCCTACATCTATCTATTCCTCCTCCCTATATCTACTCCTCCTCCCTATATCTATCTATTCCTCTTCCCTATATCTATCTATTCCTCCTCCCTATAACTATCTATTCCTCCTCCCTATATCTATCTATTCCTCCTCCCTATATCTATTCCTCCTCCCTATATCTATTCCTCCTCCCTTTAACTATCTATTCCTCCTCCCTATATCTATCTATTCCTCCTCCCTATATCTATTCCTCCTCGCTATAACTATCTATTCCTCCTCCCTATAACTATCTATTCCTCCTCCCTATAACTATCTATTCCTCCTCCCTATATCTATTCCTCCTCCCTATATCTATTCCTCCTCCCTATAACTATATATTCCTCCTCCCTATATCTATCTATTCCTCCTCCCTATATCTATTCCTCCTCGCTATAACTATCTATTCCTCCTCCCTATAACTATCTATTCCTCCTCCCCATAACTCTCTATTCCTCCTCCCTATATCTATCTATTCCTCCTCCCCATAACTATTCCTCCTCCCCATAAATATATATTCCTCCTCCCTATATCTATCTATTCCTCCTCCCTATATCTATTCCTCCTCCCTATAACTATCTATCCCTCCTCCCCATAACTATCTATTCCTCCTCCCATAACTATCTATTCCTCCTCCCTATAACTATCTATTCCTCCTCCCTATATCTATCTATTCCTCCTCCCCATAACTATCTATTCCTCCTCCCTATAACTATCTAATCCTCCTCCCTATATCTATTCCTCCTCCCCATAACTATCTATTCCTCCTCCCCATAACTATCTATTCCTCCTCCCTATATCTATCTATTCCTCCTCCCTATATCTATCTATTCCTCCTCCCTATAACTATCTATTCCTCCTCCCTATATCTATCTATTCCTCCTCCCTATATCTATCTATTCCTCCTCCCTATATCTATTCCTCCTCCCTATAACTATATATTCCTCCTCCCTATAACTATCTATTCCTCCTCCTTTTATCTATCCATTCCTCCTCCCTATATCTATTCCTCCTCCCTATAACTATCTATTCCTCCTCCCTATATCTATCTATTCCTCCTCCCCATAACTCTCTATTCCTCCTCCCTATATCTATCTATTCCTCCTCCCTATATCTATCTATTCCTCCTCCCTATATCTATCTATTCCTCCTCCCCATAACTATCTATTCCTCCTCCCTATATCTATCTATTCCTCCTCCCTATAACTATCTATTCCTCCTCCCCATAACTATTTATTCCTCCTCCCTATAACTATCTATTCCTCCTCCCTATATCTATCTATTCCTCCTCCCTATAACTATCTATTCCTCCTCCCTATATCTATCTATTCCTCCTCCCCATAACTATCTATTCCTCCTCCCTATATCTATCTATTCCTCCTCCCTATAACTATCTATTCCTCCTCCCCATAACTATTTATTCCTCCTCCCTATAACTATCTATTCCTCCTCCCCATATCTATCTATTCCTCCTCCCTATAACTATCTATACCTCCTCCCCATAACTATCTATTCTTCCTCCCTATATCTATCTATTCCTCCTCCCTATAACTATCCATTCCTCCTCCCTATATCTATCCATTCCTCCTCGCTATATCTATTCCTCCTCCCCATATCTATTCCTCCTCGCTATATCTATCTATTCCTCCTCCCTATATCTATCTATTCCTCCTCCCTATATCTATCTATTCCTCCTCCCCATAACTATCTATTCCTCCTCCCCATAACTATCTATTCCTCCTCCCCATAACTATCTATTCCTCCTCCCTATATCTATCTATTCCTCCTCCCTATAACTATCTATTCCTCCTCCCTATAACTATCTATTCCTCCTCCCCATAACTATCTATTCCTCCTCCCTATATCTATCTATTCCTCCTCCCTATATCTATCTATTCCTCCTCCCTATATCTGTTCCTCCTCCCTATAACTATCTATTCCTCCTCCCTATATCTATCTATTCCTCCTCCCTATAACTATCTATTCCTCCTCCCCATAACTATCTATTCCTCCTCCCTATAACTATCCATTCCTCCTCCCTATATCTATCCATTCCTCCTCGCTATATCTATTCCTCCTCCATATATCTATTCCTCCTCGCTATATCTATCTATTCCTCCTCCCTATATCTATCTATTCCTCCTCCCTATATCTATCTATTCCTCCTCCCCATAACTATCTATTCCTCCTCCCTATATCTATCTATTCCTCCTCCCTATATCTATCTATTCCTCCTCCCTATATCTATCTATTCCTCCTCCCTATATCTATCTATTCCTCCTCCCCATAACTATCTATTCCTCCTCCCCATAACTATCTATTCCTCCTCCCTATATCTATCTATTCCTCCTCCCTATATCTACTCCTCCTCCCTATAACTATCTATTCCTCCTCCCTATAACTATATATTCCTCCTCCCCATAACTATCTATTCCTCCTCCCTATATCTACTCCTCCTCCCTATATCTATCTATTCCTCCTCCCTATATCTATTCCTCCTCCCTATAACTATCTATTCCTCCTCCCTATATCTATTCCTCCTCCCTATATCTATCTATTCCTCCTCCCTATATCTATCTATTCCTCCTCCCTATATCTATCTATTCCTCCTCCCTATATCTATCTATTCCTCCTCCCTATATCTATCTATTCCTCTTCCCTATATCTATCTATTCCTCCTCCCTATAACTATCTATTCCTCCTCCCTATATCTATCTATTCCTCCTCCCTATAACTATCTATTCCTCCTCCCTATATCTATTCCTCCTCCCTATAACTATCTATTCCTCCTCCCTATATCTATCTATTCCTCCTCCCTATATCTATTCCTCCTCGCTATAACTATCTATTCCTCCTCCCCATAACTCTCTATTCCTCCTCCCTATATCTATCTATTCCTCCTCCCCATAACTATTCCTCCTCCCCATAAATATATATTCCTCCTCCCTATATCTATCTATTCCTCCTCCCTATATCTATTCCTCCTCCCTATAACTATCTATAACTCCTCCCCATAACTATCTATTCCTCCTCCCCATAACTATCTATTCCTCCTCCCTATAACTATCTATTCCTCCTCCCTATATCTATCTATTCCTCCTCCCCATAACTCTCTATTCCTCCTCCCTATATCTATCTATTCCTCCTCCCTATATCTATCTATTCCTCCTCCCTATATCTATCTATTCCTCCTCCCCATAACTATCTATTCCTCCTCCCTATATCTATTCCTCCTCGCTATATCTATCTATTCCTCCTCCCTATATCTATCTATTCCTCCTCCCTATATCTATCTATTCCTCCTCCCCATAACTATCTATTCCTCCTCCCCATAACTATCTATTCCTCCTCCCCATAACTATCTATTCCTCCTCCCTATATCTATCTATTCCTCCTCCCTATAACTATCTATTCCTCCTCCCTATAACTATCTATTCCTCCTCCCCATAACTATCTATTCCTCCTCCCTATATGTATCTATTCCTCCTCCCTATATCTATCTATTCCTCCTCCCTATATCTGTTCCTCCTCCCTATAACTATCTATTCCTCCTCCCTATATCTATCTATTCCTCCTCCCTATAACTATCTATTCCTCCTCCCCATAACTATCTATTCCTCCTCCCCATAACTATCTATTCCTCCTCCCTATAACTATCCATTCCTCCTCCCTATATCTATCCATTCCTCCTCGCTATATCTATTCCTCCTCCATATATCTATTCCTCCTCGCTATATCTATCTATTCCTCCTCCCTATATCTATCTATTCCTCCTCCCTATATCTATCTATTCCTCCTCCCCATAACTATCTATTCCTCCTCCCCATAACTATCTATTCCTCCTCCCTATATCTATCTATTCCTCCTCCCCATAACTATCTATTCGTCCTCCCTATATCTATCTATTCCTCCTCCCTATATCTATCTTTTCCTCCTCCCTATATCTATCTATTCCTCCTCCCTATATCTATCTATTCCTCCTCCCCATAACTATCTATTCCTCCTCCCTATATCTATCTATTCCTCCTCCCCATAACTATCTATTCCTCCTCCCTATATCTATCTATTCCTCCTCCCTATATCTACTCCTCCTCCCTATAACTATCTATTCCTCCTCCCTATAACTATATATTCCTCCTCCCCATAACTATCTATTCCTCCTCCCTATATCTACTCCTCCTCCCTATATCTATCTATTCCTCCTCCCTATATCTATTCCTCCTCCCTATAACTATCTATTCCTCCTCCCTATATCTATTCCTCCTCCCTATATCTATCTATTCCTCCTCCCTATATCTATTCCTCCTCGCTATAACTATCTATTCCTCCTCCCTATAGCTATCTATTCCTCCTCCCCATAACTATCTATTCCTCCTCCCTATATCTATCTATTCCTCCTCCCTATATCTATCTATTCCTCCTCCCTATATCTATCTATTCCTCCTCCCTATATCTATCTATTCCTCCTCCCTATATCTATCTATTGCTCCTCCCTATATCTATCTATTCCTCCTCCCTATAACTATCCATTCCTCCTCCCTATATCTATCTATTCCTCCTCCCTATATCTATCTATTCCTCCTCCCTATATCTATCTATTCCTCCTCCCTATATCTATCTATTCCTCTTCCCTATATCTATCTATTCCTCCTCCCTATAACTATCTATTCCTCCTCCCTATATCTATCTATTCCTCCTCCCTATAACTATCTATTCCTCCTCCCTATATCTATTCCTCCTCCCTATAACTATCTATTCCTCCTCCCTATATCTATCTATTCCTCCTCCCTATATCTATCTATTCCTCCTCCCTATATCTATCTATTCCTCCTCCCTATATCTATCTATTCCTCCTCCCTATAACTATCTATTCCTCCTCCCTATATCTATTCCTCCTCGCTATAACTATCTATTCCTCCTCCCTATAACTATCTATTCCTCCTCCCCATAACTCTCTATTCCTCCTCCCTATATCTATCTATTCCTCCTCCCCATAACTATTCCTCCTCCCCATAAATATATATTCCTCCTCCCTATATCTATCTATTCCTCCTCCCTATATCTATTCCTCCTCCCTATAACTATCTATCCCTCCTCCCCATAACTATCTATTCCTCCTCCCCATAACTATCTATTCCTCCTCCCTATAACTATCTATTCCTCCTCCCTATATCTATCTATTCCTCCTCCCCATAACTATCTATTCCTCCTCCCTATAACTATCTAATCCTCCTCCCTATATCTATTCCTCCTCCCCATAACTATCTATTCCTCCTCCCTATATCTATCTATTCCTCCTCCCTATATCTATTCCTCCTCCCTATAACTATTCCTCCTCCCTATATCTATCTATTCCTCCTCCCCATAACTATCTATTCGTCCTCCCTATATCTATCTATTCCTCCTCCCTATAACTATCTATTCCTCCTCCCTATAGCTATCTATTCCTCCTCCCTATATCTATCTATTCCTCCTCCCCATAACTATCTATTCGTCCTCCCTATATCTATCTATTCCTCCTCCCTATAACTATCTATTCCTCCTCCCTATATCTATTCCTCCTCCCTATAACTATCTATTCCTCCTCCCTATATCTATCTATTCCTCCTCCCTATATCTATCTATTCCTCCTCCCTATATCTATTCCTCCTCGCTATAACTATCTATTCCTCCTCCCTATATCTATCTATTCCTCCTCCCCATAACTATCTATTCCTCCTCCCCATAACTATCTATTCCTCCTCCCTATATCTATCTATTCCTCCTCCCTATAACTATCTATTCCTCCTCCCTATATCTATCTATTCCTCCTCCCTATATCTATCTATTCCGCCTCCCTATATCTATTCCTCCTCCCTATAACTATCTATTCCTCCTCCCTATAACTATCTATTCCTCCTCCCTATATCTATCCATTCCTCCTCCCTATATCTATTCCTCCTCCCTATAACTATCTATTCCTCCTCCCTATATCTATCTATTCCTCCTCCCCATAACTCTCTATTCCTCCTCCCTATATCTATCTATTCCTCCTCCCTATATCTATCCTCCTCCCTATATCTATCTATTCCTCCTCCGTATATCTATCTATTCCTCCTCCCCATAACTATCTGTTCCTCCTCCCTATATCTATCTATTCCTCCTCCCTATAACTTTCTATTCCTCCTCCCCATAACTATCTATTCCTCCTCCCTATAACTATCTATTCCTCCTCCCTATATCTATCTATTCCTCCTCCCTATAACTATCTATTCCTCCTCCCCATAACTATCTATTCCTCCTCCCTATATCTATCTATTCCTCCTCCTTATATCTATCTATTCCTCCTCCCTATATCTGTTCCTCCTCCCTATAACTATCTATTCCTCCTCCCTATATCTATCTATTCCTCCTCCCTATAACTATCTATTCCTCCTCCCCATAATTATCTATTCCTCCTCCCTATATCTATCCATTCCTCCTCCCTATATCTATCCATTCCTCCTCGCTATATCTATTCCTCCTCCCTATATCTATTCCTCCTCGCTATATCTATCTATTCCTCCTCCCTATAGCTATCTATTCCTCCTCCCTATAACTATCTATTCCTCCTCCCTATATCTATCTATTCCTCCTCCCTATATCTATCTATTCCTCCTCCCTATATCTATCTATTCCTCCTCCCCATAACTATCTATTCCTCCTCCCCATAACTATCTATTCCTCCTCCCTATATCTATCTATTCCTCCTCCCTATATCTACTCCTCCTCCCTATAACTATCTATTCCTCCTCCCTATATCTATCTATTCCTCCTCCCCATAACTATCTATTCCTCCTCCCCATAACTATCTATTCCTCCTCCCCATAACTATCTATTCCTCCTCCCTATAACTATATATTCCTCCTCCCTATAACTATCTATTCCTCCTCCCTATATCTATCCATTCCTCCTCCCTATATCTATTCCTCCTCCCTATAACTATCTATTCCTCCTCCCTATATCTATCTATTCCTCCTCCCCATAACTCTCTATTCCTCCTCCCTATATCTATCTATTCCTCCTCCCTATATCTATCTATTCCTCCTCCGTATATCTATCTATTCCTCCTCCCCATAACTATCTATTCCTCCTCCCTATATCTATCTATTCCTCCTCCCTATAACTATCTATTCCTCCTCCCCATAACTATCTATTCCTCCTCCCTATAACTATCTATTCCTCCTCCCTATATCTATCTATTCCTCCTCCCTATAACTATCTATTCCTCCTCCCCATAACTATCTATTCCTCCTCCCTATATCTATCTATTCCTCCTCCCTATATCTATCTATTCCTCCTCCCTATATCTGTTCCTCCTCCCTATAACTATCTATTCCTCCTCCCTATAACTATCCATTCCTCCTCCCTATATCTATCCATTCCTCCTCGCTATATCTATTCCTCCTCCCTATATCTATTCCTCCTCGCTATATCTATCTATTCCTCCTCCCTATAGCTATCTATTCCTCCTCCCTATAACTATCTATTCCTCCTCCCTATATCTATCTATTCCTCCTCCCTATATCTATCTATTCCTCCTCCCTATATCTATCTATTCCTCCTCCCCATAACTATCTATTCCTCCTCCCCATAACTATCTATTCCTCCTCCCTATAACTATCTATTCCTCCTCCCTATATCTATTCCTCCTCCCTATATCTATCTATTCCTCCTCCCTATATCTATTCCTCCTCGCTATAACTATCTATTCCTCCTCCCTATATCTATCTATTCCTCCTCCCCATAACTATCTATTCCTCCTCCCTATATCTATCTATTCCTCCTCCCTATATCTATCTATTCCTCCTCCCTATAACTATCTATTCCTCCTCCCTATATCTATCCATTCCTCCTCCCTATATCTATCTATTCCTCCTCCCTATATCTACTCCTCCTCCCTATATCTATCTATTCCTCTTCCCTATATCTATCTATTCCTCCTCCCTATAACTATCTATTCCTCCTCCCTATATCTATCTATTCCTCCTCCCTATAACTATCTATTCCTCCTCCCTATATCTATTCCTCCTCCCTATAACTATCTATTCCTCCTCCCTATATCTATCTATTCCTCCTCCCTATAACTATCTATTCCTCCTCCCTATAACTATCTATTCCTCCTCCCTATAACTATCTATTCCTGCTCCCTATATCTATTCTTCCTCCCTATAACTATATATACCTCCTCCCTATATCTATCTATTCCTCCTCCCTATATCTATCTATTCCTCCTCCCTATATCTATCTATTCCTCCTCCCTATATCTATCTATTCCTCCTCCCTATATCTATTCCTCCTCCCTATAACTATATATTCCTCCTCCCTATATCTATCTATTCCTCCTCCCTATATCTATCTATTCCTCCTCCCTATATCTATCTATTCCTCCTCCCTATATCTATTCCTCCTCCCTATATCTATCTATTCCTCCTCCCTATATCTATTCCTCCTCCCTATAACTATCTATTCCTCCTGCCTATAGCTATCTATTCCTCCTCCCTATAGCTATCTATTCCTCCTCCCTATATCTATGTATTCCTCCTCCCTATATCTATCTATTCCTCCTCCCTATATCTATCTATTCCATCTCCCTATATCTATCTATTCCTCCTCCCCATAACTATCTATTCCTCCTCCCTATAACTATCTATTCCTCCTCCCTATATCAATCTATTCCTCCTCCCTATAACTTTCTATTCCTCCTACCTATAACTATCTATTCCTCCTCCCTATATCTATTCCTCCTCCCTATATCTATCTATTCCTCCTCCCTATATCTATCTATTCCTCCTCCCGATAACTATCTATTCCTCCTCCCTAGAACTCTCTATTCCTCCTCCCTATATCTATGTATTCCTCCTCCCCATAACTATCTATTCCTCCTCCCTATATCTATCTATTCCTCCTCCCTATATCTATCTATTCCTCCTCCCTATATCTGTTCCTCCTCCCTATAACTATCTATTCCTCCTCCCTATATATATCTATTCCTCCTCCCTATATCTATTCCTCCTCCCTATATCTATTCCTCCTCCCTCTAACTATCTATCCCTCCTCCACATAACTATCTATCCCTCCTCCCCATAACCATCTATTCCTCCTCCCTATATCTATCTATTCCTCCTCCCTATAACTATCTATCCCTCCTCCCCATAACTATCTATTCCTCCTCCCCATAACTATCTATTCCTCCTCCCTATATCTATTCCTCCTCCCTATAACTATCTATTCCTCCTCCCAATAACTATCTATTCCTCCTCCCTATAACTAACTGTTCCTCCTCCCTATATCTATCTATTCCTCCTCCCCATAACTATCTATTCCTCCTCCGTATATCTATCTATTCCTCCTCCCTATAACTATCTATTCCTCCTCCCTATATCTATTCCTCCTCCCCATAACTATCTATTCCTCCTCCTCATAGCTATCTATTCCTCCTCCCTATATCTATCTATTCCTCCTCCCTATATCTATCTATTCCTCCCCCCCATAACTATCTATTCCTCCTCCCTATATCTATCTATTCCTCCTCCCTATAACTATCTATTCCTCCTCCCAATAACTATCTATTCCTCCTCCCTATATCTATCTATTCCTCCTCCCCATAACTATCTATTCCTCCTCCCCATAACTATCTATTCCTCCTCCCCATAACTATCTATTCCTCCTCCCCATAACTATCTATTCCTCCTCCCCATAACTATCTATTCCTCCACCCCATAACTATCTATTCCTCCTCCCTATATCTATTCCTCCTCCCTATATCTATCTATTCCTCCTCCCTATATCTATCTATTCCTCCTCCCTATAACTATCTATTCCTCCTCCCTATATCTATTCCTCCTCCCTATAACTATCTATTCCTCCTCCCTATATCTATCTATTCCTCCTCCCCATAACTATCTATTCCTCCTCCCCATAACTATCTATTCCTCCACCCCATAACTATCTATTCCTCCTCCCTATATCTATTCCTCCTCCCTATATCTATCTATTCCTCCTCCCTATATCTATCTATTCCTCCTCCCTATAACTATCTATTCCTCCTCCCTATAACTATCTATTCCTCCTCCCTATATCTATTCCTCCTCCCTATATCTATCTATTCCTCCTCCCTATATCTATCTATTCCTCCTCCCTATATCTATCTATTCCTCCTAACTATATCTATTACTCCTCCCTATAACTATATATTCCTCCTCCCTATATCTATCTATTCCTCCTCCCTATATCTATCTATTCCTCCTCCCTATATCTATCTATTCCTCCTCCCTATATCTATCTATTCCTCCTCCCTATATCTATCTATTCCTCCTCCCTATATCTATCTATTCCTCCTCCCTATATCTATTCCTCCTCCCTATAACTATCTATTCCTCCTGCCTATAGCTATCTATTCCTCCTCCCTATATCTATCTATTCCTCCTCCCTATATCTATCTATTCCTCCTCCCTATATCTATCTATTCCTCCTCCCTATATCTATCTATTCCTCCTCCCTATAACTATCTATTCCTCCTCCCTATAACTTTCTATTCCTCCTACCTATAACTATCTATTCCTCCTCCCCATAACTATCTATTCCTCCTCCCCATAACTATCTATTCCTCCTCCCTATATCTATTCCTCCTCCCTATAACTATCTATTCCTCCTCCCAATAACTATCTATTCCTCCTCCCTATAACTATCTATTCCTCCTCCCTATATCTATCTATTCCTCCTCCCCATAACTATCTATTCCTCCTCCGTATATCTATCTATTCCTCCTCCCTATAACTATCTATTCCTCCTCCCTATATCTATTCCTCCTCCCCATAACTATCTATTCCTCCTCCTCATAACTATCTATTCCTCCTCCCTATATCTATCTTTTCCTCCTCCCTATATCTATCTATTCCTCCCCCCCATAACTATCTATTCCTCCTCCCTATATCTATCTATTCCTCCTCCCTATAACTATCTATTCCTCCTCCCAATAACTATCTATTCCTCCTCCCTATATCTATTCCTCCTCCCTATATCTATCTATTCCTCCTCCCTATATCTATCTATTCCTCCACCCTATAACTATCTATTCCTCCTCCCTATATCTATCTATTCCTCCTCCCCATAACTATCTATTCCTCCTCCCCATAACTATCTATTCCTCCACCCCATAACTATCTATTCCTCCTCCCTATATCTATTCCTCCTCCCTATATCTATCTATTCCTCCTCCCTATATCTATCTATTCCTCCTCCCTATAACTATCTATTCCTCCTCCCTATAACTATCTATTCCTCCTCCCTATATCTATTCCTCCTCCCTATATCTATCTATTCCTCCTCCCTATATCTATCTATTCCTCCTCCCTATATCTATCTATTCCTCCTAACTATATCTATTCCTCCTCCCTATAACTATATATTCCTCCTCCCTATATCTATCTATTCCTCCTCCCTATATCTATCTATTCCTCCTCCCTATATCTATCTATTCCTCCTCCCTATATCTATCTATTCCTCCTCCCTATATCTATCTATTCCTCCTCCCTATATCTATTCCTCCTCCCTATAACTATCTATTCCTCCTGCCTATAGCTATCTATTCCTCCTCCCTATATCTATCTATTCCTCCTCCCTATATCTATCTATTCCTCCTCCCTATATCTATCTATTCCTCCTCCCTATATCTATCTATTCCTCCTCCCTATAACTATCTATTCCTCCTCCCTATAACTTTCTATTCCTCCTACCTATAACTATCTATTCCTCCTCCCTATATCTATTCCTCCTCCCTATATCTATCTATTCCTCCTCCCTATATCTATCTATTCCTCCTCCCGATAACTATCTATTCCTCCTCCCTATAACTCTCTATTCCTCCTCCCTATATCTATCTATTCCTCCTCCCTATAACTATCTATTCCTCCTCCCTATAACTATATATCCCTCCTCCCCATAACTATCTATTCCCCCTCCCTATATCTATTCCTCCTCCCTATAACTATCTATTCCTCCTCCCTATATCTATTCCTCCTCCCTATATCTATCTATTCCTCCTCCCTATATCTATTCCTCCTCGCTATAACTATCTATTCCTCCTCCCTATATCTATCTATTCCTCCTCCCCATAACTATCTATTCCTCCTCCCTATATCTATCTATTCCTCCTCCCTATATCTATCTATTCCTCCTCCCCATAACTATCTATTCCTCCTCCCTATATCTATCTATTCCTCCTCCCTATAACTATCTATTCCTCCTCCCTATAACTATCCATTACTCCTTCCTATATCTATCCATTCCTCCTCCCTATATCTATCTATTCCTCCTCCCTATAGCTATCTATTCCTCCTCCCTATATCTATCTATTCCTCCTCCCTATATCTATCTATTCCTCCTCCCTATATCTACTCCTCCTCCCTATATCTATCTATTCCTCCTCCCTATATCTATCTATTCCTCCTCCCTATAACTATCTATTCCTCCTCCCTATATCTATCTATTCCTCCTCCCTATAACTATCTATTCCTCCTCCCTATATCTATTCCTCCTCCCCATAACTATCTATTCCTCCTCCCTATATCTATCTATTCCTCCTCCCTATATCTACTCCTCCTCCCTATATCTATCTATTCCTCCTCCCTATATCTATCTATTCCTCCTCCCTATAACTATCTATTCCTCCTCCCTATATCTATCTATTCCTCCTCCCTATAACTATCTATTCCTCCTCCCTATATCTATTCCTCCTCCCCATAACTATCTATTCCTCCTCCCTATATCTATCTATTCCTCCTCCCCATAACTATCTATTCCTCCTCCCTATATCTATCTATTCCTCCTCCCCATAACTATTCCTCCTCCCCATAAATATATATTCCTCCTCCCTATATCTATCTATTCCTCCTCCCTATATCTATTCCTCCTCCCTATAACTATCTATCCCTCCTCCCCATAACTATCTATTCCTCCTCCCCATAACTATCTATTCCTCCTCCCTATATCTATTCCTCCTCCCTATAACTATCTATTCCTCCTCCCTATAACTATCTATCCCTCCTCCACATAACTATCTATCCCTCCTCCCCAAAACTATCTATTCCTCCTCCCCATAAATATATATTCCTCCTCCCTATATCTATCTATTCCTCCTCCCTATATCTATTCCTCCTCCCTATAACTATCTATCCCTCCTCCCCATAACTATCTATTCCTCCTCCCCATAACTATCTATTCCTCCTCCCTATATCTATTCCTCCTCCCTATAACTATCTATTCCTCCTCCCTATAACTATCTATTCCTCCTCCCTATATCTATCTATTCCTCCTCCCCATAACTATCTATTCCTCCTCCCTATATCTATCTATTCCTCCTCCCTATAACTATCTATTCCTCCTCCCTATATCTATTCCTCCTCCCCATAACTATCTATTCCTCCTCCCCATAACTATCTATTCCTCCTCCCTATATCTATCTATTCCTCCTCCCTATATCTATTCCTCCTCCCTATAACTATTCCTCCTCCCTATATCTATCTATTCCTCCTCCCTATAGCTATCTATTCCTCCTCCCTATATCTATCTATTCCTCCTCCCCATAACTATCTATTCGTCCTCCCTATATCTATCTATTCCTCCTCCCTATAACTATCTATTCCTCCTCCCTATATCTATTCCTTCTCCCTATAACTATCTATTCCTCCTCCCTATATCTATCTATTCCTCCTCCCTATATCTATTCCTCCTCCCCATAACTATCTATTCCTCCTCCTCATAACTATCTATTCCTCCTCCCTATATCTATCTATTCCTCCTCCCTATATCTATCTATTCCTCCCCCCCATAACTATCTATTCCTCCTCCCTATATCTATCTATTCCTCCTCCCTATAACTATCTATTCCTCCTCCCAATAACTATCTATTCCTCCTCCCTATATCTATCTATTCCTCCTCCCCATAACTATCTATTCCTCCTCCCCATAACTATCTATTCCTCCTCCCCATAACTATCTATTCCTCCTCCCCATAACTATCTATTCCTCCTCCCCATAACTATCTATTCCTCCTCCCCATAACTATCTATTCCTCCACCCCATAACTATCTATTCCTCCTCCCTATATCTTTTCCTCCTCCCTATATCTATCTATTCCTCCTCCCTATATCTATCTATTCCTCCTCCCTATAACTATCTATTCCTCCTCCCTATATCTATTCCTCCTCCCTATAACTATCTATTCCTCCTCCCTATATCTATCTATTCCTCCTCCCTATAACTATCTATTCCTCCTCCCCATAACTATCTATTCCTCCACCCCATAACTATCTATTCCTCCTCCCTATATCTATTCCTCCTCCCTATATCTATATATTCCTCCTCCCTATATCTATCTATTCCTCCTCCCTATAACTATCTATTCCTCCTCCCTATAACTATCTATTCCTCCTCCCTATATCTATTCCTCCTCCCTATATCTATCTATTCCTCCTCCCTATATCTATCTATTCCTCCTCCCCATAACTATCTATTCCTCCTCCCTATAACTATCTATTCCTCCTCCCTATATCTATTCCTCCTCCCTATAACTATATATTCCTCCTCCCTATATCTATCTATTCCTCCTCCCTATATCTATCTATTCCTCCTCCCTATATCTATCTATTCCTCCTCCCTATATCTATCTATTCCTCCTCCCTATATCTATCTATTCCTCCTCCCTATATCTATCTATTCCTCCTCCCTATATCTATTCCTCCTCCCTATAACTATCTATTCCTCCTGCCTATAGCTATCTATTCCTCCTCCCTATATCTATCTATTCCTCCTCCCTATATCTATCTATTCCTCCTCCCTATATCTATCTATTCCTCCTCCCTATATCTATCTATTCCTCCTCCCTATATCTATCTATTCCTCCTCCCTATAACTATCTATTCCTCCTCCCTATAACTATCTATTCCTCCTCCCTATAACTTTCTATTCCTCCTACCTATAACTATCTATTCCTCCTCCCTATATCTATTCCTCCTCCCTATATCTATCTATTCCTCCTCCCTATATCTATCTATTCCTCCTCCCGATAACTATCTATTCCTCCTCCCTATAACTCTCTATTCCTCCTCCCTATATCTATGTATTCCTCCTCCCCATAACTATCTATTCCTCCTCCCTATATCTATCTATTCCTCCACCCCATAACTATCTATTCCTCCTCCCTATATCTGTTCCTCCTCCCTATAACTATCTATTCCTCCTCCCTATATCTATCTATTCCTCCTCCCTATAACTATCTATTCCTCCTCCCCATAACTATCTATTCCTCCTCCCTATATCTATCAATTCCTCCTCCCTATATCTATCTATTCCTCCTCCCTATATCTATCTATTCCTCCTCCCTATATCTACTCCTCCTCCCTATAACTATCTATTCCTCCTCCCTATAACTATATATTCCTCCTCCCCATAACTATCTATTCCCCCTCCCTATATCTATTCCTCCTCCCTATAACTATCTATTCCTCCTCCCTATATCTATTCCTCCTCCCTATATCTATCTATTCCTCCTTCCTATATCTATTCCTCCTCGCTATAACTATCTATTCCTCCTCCCTATATCTATCTATTCCTCCTCCCCATAACTATCTATTCCTCCTCCCTATATCTATCTATTCCTCCTCCCTATATCTATCTATTCCTCCTCCCCATAACTATCTATTCCTCCTCCCTATATCTATCTATTCCTCCTCCCTATAACTATCTATTCCTCCTCCCTATAACTATCCATTCCTCCTGCCTATATCTATCCATTCCTCCTCCCTATATCTATCTATTCCTCCTCCCTATAGCTATCTATTCCTCCTCCCTATATCTATCTATTCCTCCTCCCTATATCTATCTATTCCTCCTCCCTATATCTACTCCTCCTCCCTATATCTATCTATTCCTCCTCCCTATATCTATCTATTCCTCCTCCCTATAACTATCTATTCCTCCTCCCTATATCTATCTATTCCTCCTCCCTATAACTATCTATTCCTCCTCCCTATATCTATTCCTCCTCCCCATAACTATCTATTCCTCCTCCCTATATCTATCTAATTCCTCCTCCCCATAACTATCTATTCCTCCTCCCTATATCTATCTATTCCTCCTCCCCATAACTATTCCTCCTCCCCATAAATATATATTCCTCCTCCCTATATCTATCTATTCCTCCTCCCTATATCTATTCCTCCTCCCTATAACTATCTATCCCTCCTCCCCATAACTATCTATTCCTCCTCCCCATAACTATCTATTCCTCCTCCCTATATCTATTCCTCCTCCCTATAACTATCTATTCCTCCTCCCTATATCTATTCCTCCTCCCTATAACTATCTATCCCTCCTCCACATAACTATCTATCCCTCCTCCCCATAACTATCTATTCCTCCTCCCCATAAATATATATTCCTCCTCCCTATATCTATCTATTCCTCCTCCCTATATCTATTCCTCCTCCCTATAACTATCTATTCCTCCTCCCTATATCTATCTATTCCTCCTCCCTATATCTATTCCTCCTCCCTATAACTATCTATCCCTCCTCCCCATAACTATCTATTCCTCCTCCCCATAACTATCTATTCCTCCTCCCTATATCTATTCCTCCTCCCTATATCTATCTATTCCTCCTCCCTATATCTATTCCTCCTCCCTATATCTATCTATTCCTCCTCCCTATATCTATCTATTCCTCCTCCCTATAACTATCTATTCCTCCTCCCTATAACTATCTATTCCTCCTCCCTATAACTATCTATTCCTCCTCCCTATATCTATCTATTCCTCCTCCCATAACTATCTATTCCTCCTCCCTATATCTATCTATTCCTCCTCCCTATAACTATCTATTCCTCCTCCCTATATCTATTCCTCCTCCCCATAACTATCTATTCCTCCTCCCCATAACTATCTATTCCTCCTCCCTATATCTATCTATTCCTCCTCCCTATATCTATTCCTCCTCCCTATAACTATTCCTCCTCCCTATATCTATCTATTCCTCCTCCCTATAGCTATCTATTCCTCCTCCCTATATCTATCTATTCCTCCTCCCTATATCTATCTATTCCTCCTCCCTATAACTATCTATTCCTCCTCCCTATATCTATCTATTCCTCCTCCCTATATCTATCTATTCCTCCTCCCCATAACTATCTATTCCTCCTCCCTATATCTATCTATTCCTCCTCCCCATAACTATCTATTCGTCCTCCCTATATCTATCTATTCGTCCTCCCTATAACTATCTATTCCTCTTCCCTATATCTATTCCTCCTCCCTATAACTATCTATTCCTCCTCCCTATATCTATCTATTCCTCCTCCCTATATCTATTCCTCCTCGCTATAACTATCTATTCCTCCTCCCTATATCTATCTATTCCTCCTCCCTATAACTATCTATTCCTCCTCCCTATAACTATCTATTCCTCCTCCCCATAACTATCTATTCCTCCTCCCTATATCTATCTATTCCTCCTCCCTATATCTATTCCTCCTCCCTATATCTATTCCTCCTCCCCTAATTCCTCCTCCCTAATAACTAATCTATTCCTCCTCCTATCTCTATCTATTCCTCCTCCCTATAACTATCTTTTCCTCCTCCCTATAGCTATCTATTCCTCCTCCCTCTTCTATCTATGATCCTCCTCTCTATATCTAACTATTCCTCCTCCCTATATCAATCTAATCCTCCACCCTATATCTATCTATTCCTCCTCCCTATATCTATTCCTCCTCCCTAACCTATCAATTCCTCCTCCCTAATATCTCTCTATCCTCCTCCCCATAACTATCCATTCCTCCTCCCTATCTATCCATTCCTCCATGCTATCTCTATCTATTCCTCCTCCCTACTAACTATCTATTCTCCTCCCTATAACTATCTACTCCTCCTCCCAATAACATACTATTCCTCCTCCCTATAACTATCTATTCCTCCTCCCTATATCTATTCCTCCTCCCTATAACTACTCCATTCCTCCTCCCTATATCTATTCCTCCTCCCTATATCTATCTATTCCTCCTCCCTATATCTATCTTTCCTCCTCCCCATAACTATCTATTCCTCCTCCCCATAACTATCTAATCCTCCTCCCTATACTCTATTCCTCCTCCCTATATCTATCTATTCTCCTCCCCATAACTATCTATTCCTCCTCCCTATAACTATCTATTCCTCCTCCCTATATCTACTCTATCCTCCTCCCTATAACATCTATTCCTCCTCCCTATATCTATCTATTCCACCTCCCTATAACTATCTATTCCTCCTCCCTATAACTAACTACTCTCCTCCTATATACTATCATCCTCCTCCCTATATCTATCTATTCTCCTCCCCATAACTATCTAATCCCTCCTCCCTATATCTATCTATTCCTCCTCCCTATCGCTATATATTCCTTCTCCCCATAACTATCTATTCCTCTCCCTATATCTATTCCTCCTCCCTATAACTATCTATTCCTCCTCCCTATATCTATCTATTCCTCCTCCCTATATCTATTCCTCCTCGCTATAACTATCTATTCCTCTCCCTTATCTATCTATTCCTCTCCCATAACTATCTATTCCTCCTCCCTATATCTATCTATTCCTCCTCCCCATAACTATCTATTCCTCCTCCCTATAACTATCTATTCCTCCTCCCTCTCTATTCCTCTCCCTATATCTATCTATTCCTCCTCCCTATAACTATCTATTCCTCCTCCTATCTATCTATTCCTCCTCCCTATATCTATCTATTCCTCCTCCCTTATAACTATCTATTCCTCCCTCCCCATAACTATCTGTTCCTCCTCCCTATATCTATCTATTCCTCCTCCCTATATCTATCTATTCCTCCTCCCTATATCTATCTATTCCTCCTCCCTCTAGCTATCTATTCTCCTCCCTATATCTATTTCCTCCTCCCTATATCTATCTATTCCTCCCTCCCTATATCTATTCCTCCTCCCTATAGCTATCTATTCCTCCTCCCTATATCTATCTATTCCTTCCTCCCTATATCTATTCCTCTTCCTATAGCATCTATTCCTCCTCCCTATAACTATCTATTTCCTCCTCCCTATATCTATCTATTCCTCCTCCCTATAACTATCTATTCCTCCTCCCTATAACTATCTATTCCTCCTCCCATAACTATCTATTCCTCCTCCCTATATCTATCTATTCCTCCTCCCTATAACTATCTATTCCTCCTCCCTATATCTATTCCTCCTCCCTATAACTATCTATTCCTCCTCCTTATATCTATCTATTCCTCCTCCCTATATCTGTTCCTCCTCCCTATAACTATCTATTCCTCCTCCCTATATCTATCTATTCCTCCTCCCTATAACTATCTATTCCTCCGCCCTATAACTATCTATTCCTCCTCCCTATATCTATCCATTCCTCCTCGCTATATCTATCTATTCCTCCTCCCTATATCTATCTATTCCTCCTCCCTATATCTATCTATTCCTCCTCCCTATATCTATCTATTCCTCCTCCCTATATCTATCTATTCCTCTCCCTATATCTATCTATTCCTCCTCCCATAACTATCTATTCCTCCTCCCCATAACTATCTATTCCTCCTCCCTATATCTATCTATTCCTCCTCCCTATATCTATCTATTCCTCCTCCCTATAACTATTCCTCCTCCCTATATCTATCTATTCCTCCTCCCTATAGCTATCTATTCTTCCCTCCTCCTATATCTATCTATTCCTCCTCCCATAACTATCTATTCGTCCTCCCTATATCTATCTATTCCTCCTCCCTATAACTATCTACTCCTCCTCCCTATAACTATCTATTCCTCCTCCCCATAACTATCTATTCCCCCTCCCTATATCTATTCCTCCTCCCTATAACTATCTATTCCTCTCCCTATATCTATTCCTCCTCCCTATATCTATCTATTCCTCCTCCCTATATCTATTCCTCCTCGCTATAACTATCTATTCCTCCTCCTATATCTATCTATTCCTCCTCCCCATAACTATCTATTCCTCCTCCCTATATCTATCTATTCCTCCTCCCTATATCTATCTATTCCTCCTCCGCATAACTATCTATTCCTCCTCCCTATATCTATCTATTCCTCCTCCCTATAACTATCTATTCCTCCTCCCTATAACTATCCATTCCTCTCCCTATATCTATCCATTCCTCCTCCCTATATCTATCTATTCCTCCTCCCTATATCTATCTATTCCTCCTCCCTATAGCTATCTATTCCTCCTCCCTATATCTATCTATTCCTCCTCCCTATATCTATCTATTCCTCCGTCCCTATATCTACTCCTCCTCCCTATATCTATCTATTCCTCCTCCCTATATCTATCTATTCCTCCTCCCTATAACTATCTATTCCATCTACCTATATCTATCTATTCCTCCTCCTATATCTATCTATTCCTCCTCCCTATATCTATTCCTCCTCCCCATAACTATCTATTCCTCCTCCCTATATCTATCTATTCCTCCTCCCCATAACTATCTATTCCTCCTCCCTATATCTATTCTCTCCCCATAACTATCTATTCCTCCTCCCTATATCTATCTATTCCTCCTCCCTATAACTATCTATTCCTCCTCAGCATAACTCTCTATTCCTCCTCCCTATATCTATCTATTCCTCCTCCCCATAACTATTCCTCCTCCCCATAAATATATATTCCTCCTCCCTATATCTATCTATTCCTCCTCCCTATATCTATTCCTCCTCCCTATAACTATCTATCCCTCCTCCCCATAACTATCTATTCCTCCTCCCCATAACTATCTATTCCTCCTCCCTATAACTATCTATTTCTCCTCCCTATATCTATCTATTCCTCCTCCCCATAACTATCTATTCCTCCTCCCTATAACTATCTAATCCTCCTCCCTATATCTATTCCTCCTCCCCATAACTATCTATTCCTCCTCCCCATAACTATCTATTCCTCCTCCCTATATCTATCTATTCCTCCTCCCTATATCTATTCCTCCTCCCTATAACTATTCCTCCTCCCTAGATCTATCTATTCCTCCTCCCTATAGCTATCTATTCCTCCTCCCTATATCTATCTATTCCTCCTCCCCATAACTATCTATTCGTCCTCCCTATATCTATCTATTCCTCCACCCTATAACTATCTATTCCTCCTCCCTATATCTATTCCTCCTCCCTATAACTATCTATTCCTCCTCCCTATATCTATCTATTCCTCCTCCCTATATCTATTCCTCCTCGCTATAACTATCTATTCCTCCTCCCTATATCTATCTATTCCTCCTCCCCATAACTATCTATTCCTCCTCCCCATAACTATCTATTCCTCCTCCCTATATCTATCTATTCCTCCTCCCTATATCTATCTATTCCTCCTCCCTATAACTATCTATTCCTCCTCCCTATATCTATCTATTCCTCCTCCCTATATCTATTCCTCCTCCCTATAACTATATATTCCTCCTCCCTATAACTATCTATTCTCTCCCTATATCTATCCATTCCTCCTCCCTATATCTATCCATTCCTCCTCCCTATATCTATTCCTCCTCCCTATAACTATCTATTCTCCTCCCTATATCTATCTATTCCTCCTCCCTATATCTATCTATTCCTCCTCCCTATAACTATCTATTCCTCCTCCCCATAACTATCTATTCTCCTCCCTATAACTATCTATTCCTCCTCCCTATAACTATCTATTCCTCCTCCCTATAACTATCCATTCCTCCTCCCTATATCTATCCATTCCTCCTCGCTATATCTATTCCTCCTCCCTATATCTATTCCTCCTCGCTACTAATCTATCTATTCCTCCTCCCCTATATCTATCTATTCCTCCTCCCTATATCTATCTATTCCTCCTCCCTATATCTATCTATTCCTCCTCCCCATAACTATCTATTCCTCCTCCCCATAACTACTATTCCTTCTCCTATATCTATCTATTCCTCCTCCCCATAACTATCTATTCCTCCTCCCTATCTATACTTTTCCTCCTCCTATATCTATCTATTCCTCCTCCCTATATCTAGTCTATTCCTCCTCCCTATATCCTCTATTCCTCCTCCCCATAACTACTATTCCTCCTCCTATATCTATCTATTCCTCCTCCCCATAACTATCTATCCTCCTCCCTATATCTATCTTTCCTCCTCCCTATATCTACTCCTCCTCCCCTATACTAATCTATTCCTCCTCCCTATAACTATATATTCCTCCTCCCCATAACTATCTATTCCTCCTCCCTATATCTATTCCTCCTCCCTATAACTATCCTATTCCTCCTCCCTATATCATATTCCTCCTCCCTATATCTATCTATTCCTCCTCCCTATATCTATTCCTCCTCGCTATAACTATCTATTCCTCCTCCCTATATCTATCTATTCCTCCTCCCTATATCTATCTATTCCTCCTCCCTATATCTATCTATTCTTCTCCCTATAACTATCTATTCCTCCTCCCTATATCTATCCATTCCTCCTCCCTATATCTATCTATTCCTCCTCCCTATATCTATCTATTCCTCCTCCCTATATCTATCTATTCCTCTCCCTACATCTATCTATTCCTCCTCCCTATATCTACTCCTCCTCCCTATATCTATCTATTCCTCTTCCCTATATCTATCTATTCCTCCTCCCTATAACTATCTATTCCTCCTCCCTATATCCATCTATTCCTCCTCCCTATATCTATTCCTCCTCCCTATAACTATCTATTCCTCCTCCCCATAACTCTCTATCCTCCTCCCTATATCTTATCTATTCCTCCTCCCCATAACTATTCTCCTCCCCATAATATATATTCCTCCTCCCTATATCTATCTATTCCTCCTCCCTATATCTATTCCTCCTCCCTATACTATCTATCCCTCCTCCCCCATAACTATCTATTCCTCCTCCCTATAACTATCTATTCCTCCTCCCTATATCTATCTATTCCTCCTCCCCATAACTATCTATTCCTCCTCCCTATAACTATCTAATGCCTCCTCCCTATATCTATTCCTCCTCCCCATAACTATCTATTCCTCCTCCCCATAACTATCTATTCCTCCTCCCTAATCTATCTATTCCTCCTCCCTATATCTATTCTCCTCCCTATAACTATTCCTCCTCCCTATATCTATCTATTCCTCCTCCCTATAGCTATCTATTCCTCCTCCCTATATCTATCTATTCCTCACCCCATAACTATCTATTCGTCCTCCCTATATCTATCAATTCCTCCTCCCTATAACTATCTATTCTCCTCCCTATATCTATCTATTCCTCCTCCCTATAACTATCTATTCCTCCTCCTATATCTATTCCTCCTCCCTATAACTATCTATTCCTCCTCCATATATCTATCTATTCCTCCTCGCTATAACTATCTATTCCGTCTCCCTATATCTATCTACTCCTCCTCCCCATAACTATCTATTCCTCCTCCCCATAACTATCTATTCCTCCTCCCTATATCTATCTATTCCTCCTCCCTATATCTATCTATTCCTCCTCCCTATAACTATCTATTCCTCCTCCCTATATCTATCTATTCCTCCTCCCTATATCTATCTATTCCTCCTCCTATATCTATTCCTCCTCCCTATAACTATATATTTCCTCCTCCCTATAACTATCTATTCCTCCTCCTTTTATCTATCCATTCTCCTCCCTATATCTATTTCTCCTCCCTATAACTATCTATTCCTCCTCCCTATATCTATCTATTCCTCTCCCTATATCTATCTATTCCTCCTCCCCATAACTCTCTATTCCTCCTCCCTATATCTATCTATTCCTTATTCCTCCTCCCTATATCTATTCCTCCTCCCCATAACTATCTATTCCTCCTCCCTATATCTATCTATTCCTCCTCCCTATAACTATCTATTCCTCCTCCCCATAACTATTTATTCCTCCTCCCTATAACTATCTATTCCTCCTCCCTATATCTATCTATTCCTCCTCCCTATAACTATCCATTCCTCCTCCCTATATCTATCCATTCCTCCTCGCTATATCTATTCCTCCTCCCTATATCTATTCCTCCTCGCTATATCTATCTATTCCTCCTCCCTATATCTATCTATTCCTCCTCCCTATATCTATCTATTCCTCCTCCCTATATCTATCTATTCCTCCTCCCCATAACTATCTATTCCTCCTCCCCATAACTATCTATTCCTCCTCCCTATATCTATCTATTCCTCCTCCCCATAACTATCTATTCCTCCTCCCTATATCTATCTATTCCTCCTCCCTATATCTATTCCTCCTCGCTATAACTATCTATTCCTCCTCCCTATATCTATCTATTCCTCCTCCCTATAACTATCTATTCCTCCTCCCTATAACTATCTATTCCTCCTCCCCATAACTATCTATTCCTCCTCCCTATATCTATCTATTCCTCCTCCCTATATCTATCTATTCCTCCTCCCTATATCTATCTATTCCTCCTCCCCATAACTATCTATTCCTCCTCCCTATAACTATCCATTCCTCCTCCCTATATCTATCCATTCCTCCTCCCTATATCTATCTATTCCTCCTCCCTATATCTATCTATTCCTCCTCCCTATAGCTATCTATTCCTCCTCCCTATAGCTATCTATTCCTCCTCCCTATATCTATCTATTCCTCCTCCCTATATCTACTCCTCCTCCCTATATCTATCTATTCCTCCTCCCTATATCTATCTATTCCTCCTCCCTATAACTATCTATTCCATCTACCAATATCTATCTATTCCTCCTCCCTATAACTATCTATTCCTCCTCCCTATATCTATTCCTCCTCCCCATAACTATCTATTCCTCCTCCCTATATCTATCTATTCCTCCTCCCCATAACTATCTATTCCTCCTCCCTATATCTATCTATTCCTCCTCCCTATAACTATTCCTCCTCCCCATAAATATATATTCCTCCTCCCTATATCTATCTATTCCTCCTCCCTATATCTATTCCTCCTCCCTATAACTATCTATCCCTCCTCCCCATAACTATCTATTCCTCCTCCCCATAACTATCTATTCCTCCTCCCTATAACTATCTATTTCTCCTCCCTATATCTATCTATTCCTCCTCCCCATAACTATCTATTCCTCCTCCCTATAACTATCTAATCCTCCTCCCTATATCTATTCCTCCTCCCCATAACTATCTATTCCTCCTCCCCATAACTATCTATTCCTCCTCCCTATATCTATCTATTCCTCCTCCCTATATCTATTCCTCCTCCCTATAACTATTCCTCCTCCCTAGATCTATCTATTCCTCCTCCCTATAGCTATCTATTCCTCCTCCCTATATCTATCTATTCCTCCTCCCCATAACTATCTATTCGTCCTCCCTATATCTATCTATTCCTCCACCCTATAACTATCTATTCCTCCTCCCTATATCTATTCCTCCTCCCTATAACTATCTATTCCTCCTCCCTATATCTATCTATTCCTCCTCCCTATATCTATTCCTCCTCGCTATAACTATCTATTCCTCCTCCCTATATCTATCTATTCCTCCTCCCCATAACTATCTATTCCTCCTCCCCATAACTATCTATTCCTCCTCCCTATATCTATCTATTCCTCCTCCCTATATCTATCTATTCCTCCTCCCTATAACTATCTATTCCTCCTCCCTATATCTATCTATTCCTCCTCCCTATATCTATCTATTCCTCCTCCCTATATCTATTCCTCCTCCCTATAACTATATATTCCTCCTCCCTATAACTATCTATTCCTCCTCCCTATATCTATCCATTCCTCCTCCCTATATCTATTCCTCCTCCCTATAACTATCTATTCCTCCTCCCTATATCTATCTATTCCTCCTCCCCATAACTCTCTATTCCTCCTCCCTATATCTATCTATTCCTCCTCCCTATATCTATCTATTCCTCCTCCCTATATCTATCTATTCCTCCTCCCCATAACTATCTATTCCTCCTCCCTATATCTATCTATTCCTCCTCCCTATAACTATCTATTCCTCCTCCCCATAACTATCTATTCCTCCTCCCTATAACTATCTATTCCTCCTCCCCATAACTATCTATTCCTCCTCCCTATAACTATCCATTCCTCCTCCCTATATCTATCCATTCCTCCTCGCTATATCTATTCCTCCTCCCTATATGTATTCCTCCTCGCTATATCTATCTATTCCTCCTCCCTATATCTATCTATTCCTCCTCCCTATATCTATCTATTCCTCCTCCCTATATCTATCTATTCCTCCTCCCCATAACTATCTATTCCTCCTCCCCATAACTATCTATTCCTCCTCCCTATATCTATCTATTCCTCCTCCCTATATCTATCTATTCCTCCTCCCTATATCTATCTATTCCTCCTCCCTATATCTATCTATTCCTCCTCCCCATAACTATCTATTCCTCCTCCCTATATCTATCTATTCCTCCTCCCCATAACTATCTATTCCTCCTCCCTATATCTATCTATTCCTCCTCCCTATATCTACTCCTCCTCCCTATAACTATCTATTCCTCCTCCCTATAACTATATATTCCTCCTCCCCATAACTATCTATTCCTCCTCCCTATGATCTATTCCTCCTCCCTATAACTATCTATTCCTCCTCCCTATATCTATTCCTCCTCCCTATATCTATCTATTCCTCCTCCCTATATCTATTCCTCCTCGCTATAACTATCTATTCCTCCTCCCTATATCTATCTATTCCTCCTCCCTATATCTATCTATTCCTCCTCCCTATATCTATCTATTCCTCCTCCTATAACTATCTATTCCTCCTCCCTATATCTATCCATTCCTCCTCCCTATATCTATCTATTCCTCCTCCCTATATCTATCTATTCCTCCTCCCTATATCTATCTATTCCTCCTCCCTACATCTATCTATTCCTCCTCCCTATATCTACTCCTCCTCCCTATATCTATCTATTCATCTCCCTATATCTATCTATTCCTCCTCCCTATAACTATCTATTCCTCCTCCCTATATCTATCTATTCCTCCTCCCTATATCTATTCCTCCTCCCTATATCTATTCTTCCTCCCTATAACTATCTATTCCTCCTCCCTATATCCATCTATTCCTCCTCCCTATATCTATTCCTCCTCGCTATAACTATCTATTCCTCCTCCCTATAACTATCTATTCCTCCTCCCCATAACTCTCTATTCCTCCTCCCTATATCTATCTATTCCTCCTCCCCATAACTATTCCTCCTCCCCATAAATATAAATTCCTCCTCCCTATATCTATCTATTCCTCCTCCCTATATCTATTCCTCCTCCCTATAACTATCTATCCCTCCTCCCCATAACTATCTATTCCTCCTCCCCATAACTATCTATTCCTCCTCCCTATAACTATCTATTCCTCCTCCCTATATCTATCTATTCCTCCTCCCCATAACTATCTATTCCTCCTCCCTATATCTATCTCTTCCTCCTCCCTATAACTATCTATTCCTCCTCCCTATAACTATCTATTCCTCCTCCCCATAACTATCTATTCCTCCTCCCTATATCTATCTACTCCTCCTCCCTATATCTATCTACTCCTCCTCCCTATAACTATCTATTCCTCCTCCCCATAACTATCTATTCCTCCTCCCTATATCTGTTCCTCCTCCCTATAACTATCTTTTCCTCCTCCCTATATCTATCTATTCCTCCTCCCTATAACTATCTATTCCTCCTACCTATAACTATCTATTCCTCCTCCCTATAACTATCTATTCCTCCTCCCTATATCTATCCATTCCTCCTCGCTATATCTATTCCTCCTCCCTATATCTATTCCTCCTCGCTATATCTATCTATTCCTCCTCCCTATATCTATCTATTCCTCCTCCCTATATCTATCTATTCCTCCTCCCTATATCTATCTATTCCTCCTCCCTATATCTATCTATTCCTCCTCCCTATATCTATCTATTCCTCCTCCCCATAACTATCTATTCCTCCTCCCCATAACTATCTATTCCTCCTCCCTATATCTATCTATTCCTCCTCCCCATAACTATCTATTCCTCCTCCCTATATCTATCTATTCCTCCTCCCTATATCTATCTATTCCTCCTCCCTATATCTATCTATTCCTCCTCCCTATATCTATCTATTCCTCCTCCCCATAACTATCTATTCCTCCTCCCTATAACTATCTATTCCTCCTCCCTATATCTATCTATTCCTCCTCCCTATATCTACTCCTCCTCCCTATAACTATCTATTCCTCCTCCCTATAACTATATATTCCTCCTCCCCATAACTATCTATTCCTCCTCCCTATATCTACTCCTCCTCCCTATATCTATCTATTCCTCCTCCCTATATCTATTCCTCCTCCCTATAACTATCTATTCCTCCTCCCTATATCTATTCCTCCTCCCTATATCGATCTATTCCTCCTCCCTATATCTATTCCTCCTCGCTATAACTATCTATTCCTCCTCCCTATATCTATCTATTCCTCCTCCCCATAACTATCTATTCCTCCTCCCTATATCTATCTATTCCTCCTCCCTATATCTATCTATTCCTCCTCCCTATATCTATCTATTCCTCCTCCCTATAACTATCTATTCCTCCTCCCTATATCTATCCATTCCTCCTCCCTATATCTATCTATTCCTCCTCCCTATATCTATCTATTCCTCCTCCCTATATCTATCTATTCCTCCTCCCTACATCTATCTATTCCTCCTCCCTATATCTACTCCTCCTCCCTATATCTATCTATTCCTCTTCCCTATATCTATCTATTCCTCCTCCCTATAACTATCTATTCCTCCTCCCTATATCTATCTATTCCTCCTCCCTATATCTATCTATTCCTCCTCCCTATAACTATCTATTCCTCCTCCTATATCTATCTATTCCTCCTCCCTATATCTATTCCTCCTCGCTATAACTATCTATTCCTCCTCCCTATAACTATCTATTCCTCCTCCCCATAACTCTCTATTCCTCCTCCCTATATCTATCTATTCCTCCTCCCCATAACTATTCCTCCTCCCCATAACTATCTATTCCTCCTCCCCATAACTATCTATTCCTCCTCCCCATAACTATCTATTCCTCCTCCCTATATCTATTCCTCCTCCCTATATCTATCTATTCCTCCTCCCTATATCTATTCCTCCTCCCTATAACTATCTATTCCTCCTCCCTATAACTATCTATTCCTCCTCCCCATAACTATCTATTCCTCCTCCCCATAACTATCTATTCCTCCTCCCTATAACTATCTATTCCTCCTCCCTATATCTATCTATTCCTCCTCCCCATAACTATCTATTCCTCCTCCCTATAACTATCTAATCCTCCTCCCTATATCTATTCCTCCTCCCCATAACTATCTATTCCTCCTCCCCATAACTATCTATTCCTCCTCCCTATATCTATCTATTCCTCCTCCCTATATCTATTCCTCCTCCCTATATCTATCTATTCCTCCTCCCTATAGCTATCTATTCCTCCTCCCTATAGCTATCTATTCCTCCTCCCTATATCTATCTATTCCTCCTCCCCATAACTATCTATTCCTCCTCCCTATATCTATCTATTCCTCCTCCCTATATCTATCTATTCCTCCTCCCTATATCTATTCCTCCTCCCTATAACTATATATTCCTCCTCCCTATAACTATCTATTCCTCCTCCCTATATCTATCTATTCCTCCTCCCTATATCTATCTATTCCTCCTCCCTATATCTATTCCTCCTCCCTATAACTATATATTCCTCCTCCCTATAACTATCTATTCCTCCTCCCTATATCTATCCATTCCTCCTCCCTATATCTATTCCTCCTCCCTATAACTATCTATTCCTCCTCCCTATATCTATCTATTCCTCCTCCCCATAACTCTCTATTCCTCCTCCCTATAACTATCTATTCCTCCTCCGTATATCTATCTATTCCTCCTCCCCATAACTATCTATTCCTCCTCCCTATATCTATCTATTCCTCCTCCCTATAACTATCTATTCCTCCTCCCTATATCTATTCCTCCTCCCTATAACTATATATTCCTCCTCCCTATATCTATCTATTCCTCCTCCCTATATCTATTCCTCCTCCCTATAACTATATATTCCTCCTCCCTATATCTATCTATTCCGGTACCTGTCATTTTTGCAATGACAGCTTTTCGGGAAATAGACACTTTTCCTGCCTATACCTCCCTTACCCCAGCTGTAATCAGTGCTCTACCTTACCCCAGCTGTAATCAGTGCTCTACCTTACCCCATCTGTAATCGGTGCTGCACATGCGCGGTTGAAAATCGGCGCATGCGCAGCACTGCCTACAGCTGCAGTAATTCTGTGTGCCCCCCCCTTCCGCTCTCCTCCCCCCCGTCCCCGACTTACCTGCCCGCTGCCTCCGGCTCCGTCTGCTGCTCTGACTCTGTGTTCTCCAGGCTCCAGGCACTTCTAAACTTTACTGTGTTCTGCCTGGAGAACACAGAGTCAGAGCAGCCAGAGGAGGGACCAGGGAGCGGAGGAGGACTTGCCATACGCTGGCACAGGTAAGTGTCACCTGCCATACGCTGGCACAGGTAAGTGTCACCTGCCATACGCTGGTACAGGTAAGTGTCACCTGCCATACGCTGACACAGGTAAGTGTCACCTGCCCACGCTGGCACAGGTAAGTGTCACCTGCCATACGCTGACACAGGTGTCACCTGCCATACGCTGACACAGGTAAGTGTCACCTGCCATACGCTGACACAGGTAAGTGTCACCTGCCATACGCTGGCACAGGTAAGTGTCACCTGCCATGCGCCACCTCACATCATTTTTGGAATTTGATGAATAGCATAATTTCCATATCCTCATATTAATGTACTAATCAGGGCTAATAGCGCCCTGTGCCGGCCAAGAGTTATGTTCTCCGAATTGGGGGTGTGACCTAATTACCATAGGACACGCCCACTTATGTGATGTTATCTGAGGGGCATGTCCCCATGGCACGCCTCCAAATTAACGTCAGGCTGGGGGGAGCCTCACTAGCTGGGCTTCCCCCAGCCCTCTCACAGCACTGAATGGATGCCGAGCGCATGCGCGCAGCATTCATTCAGACTCCGGTCTCCCGGCACCGCCACATGGCTTCGGCGGTGGGGGTCCCCAACCCCCCAATTTGACCACCCGCGGGCCACTTCGGCCCACGGGTGGAACAGCGGAGCAATACTGCCCCGCTGAAATTGGGATGCTGGGGAAGGGTGCGCCCTCTATGGGTGGCCCCCTGTTTAACCGCTCAGGGTCGAACACCCCTAGAGCCGGCCCTGGTACTAATCTACTAATGTATGAGGAGTGTGGAAATGAATGCAGGCAGACTTATCCGTATGAGAAGCCACGGAAACCCCTAATGGGTCCACGGACAATGTATTTACAACGTAGTAAGAGGGGAATATGAGGGTGACAGGGGACATAGCACCTATTAATAAATCTACTGACACATGGAACAAATAGGAAACAGAGAATAATTATATTAATTGGAAAACTAATAACCCAATGAGAGCACTACCCGGGGGCGATAATCCAGGGGGATGAACAGAATAGTTGCACATTTTGGGATGTAAATACGAGTATTTAGGCCACTGAACGAGTTCCTCAAATACTAATTGCCAATATATAAAAACAACGTCGACATTAGAATTTAAGTTAAGGAACTGGGCGAATGAGCCGAAACATCAGAAAGGATACAAGCAACAAGGTCTCGCTCATGGAACATCCGTATCCTCCCTGGAAGGGACATCGCGAGGCCGTGCCCGGAATTCCTGACCCGCTGCCATGGCTCCTAACATGGTGAGGAGGGGGCTGGAGCATCCAACGGATCCAGCCAATTAGGCAGAGGTGCAGGGGATAAACCCAGTAGGAACAAAATTGGGGCAAATCTTCTGGATCATGGCGCATGAGAAGCTTCCCTTCATATGCGACCTGAACGCCGAGAGGAAATCCCCACCTAAATGTAATGTCCTTTTTCCGGAGTTCATTCGTTAGAGGAGGAAGCAAACGACGTTGTTGAAGCTCGTTCCGTAAAAGATCCTGAAAGATCTGAACCGAATTTCCATTAAAGTCAATCATTGTCGCTTGTCCGGCCTTCTGCAAAACCTCCTCCGTGACAGTGAAATAGTGTAACCGACAGATGATATCACGGGGTCTCACAGACGGTATGCCTTTAGGGCGCGAGCTCTATGGGCCCTGCCCCTGTCGAACTGAATCCGGATCAACATTTAATAGTTCATTGAAAATTTTTGTAACAGCATCTTCAAGACCAGGTTGACCAACGTCTGCAGGGGTACCAAGGACCCTCACGCTGAATATCTGGTCTAGTAGGCATGTTACACAAATAAGTAAAATAAATATAGACCAAGTTACAGCCTGTAAAAAGTAACCAGCTTCCTCTGCTGGGGGCAATTAGACACAAATATGAAGTATTACTGTGTTAATGTGTTGGATATAGTCTTTTGCACCCTGACTATTGCGTGTGATTCATTTAGTGTATATTTTATACTTTATTTCATGTACAGGCTATTTTTGACTTTCTTTTATAATAATTTTTATTAGGGATGTGCAGGCTCGGATAGGTTCGAGTTTGCACGTGGAGTTCGGATTTTTCCCTCCAAAAAAACGGAACTCAGAAAGAGGCAAAACGTCATCTTACATGGTCGAACATCATCATTCCTGGACAAAAACGTCATCTTGCATGGACGAACATCATCATTCCTGGACAAAAGTCCAGGAATGATGATGTTCGTCCATGCAAGATGACGTTTTGCCTCTTTCTGAGTTCCGTTTTTTTGGAGGGAAAAATCCGAACTCCACGTGCAAACTCGAACCTATCCGAGCCTGCACATCCCTAATTTATATATATAGTTATTAAATACATTGTACTACGTCGAGTGGACTTTTATTTATATTTTTCTCTAATTCTCTGATCGTCTACTTGTACGCGCCTGTAATACGTCATATTTCTGTCCAAACTAGGTATAGAAAGCAGAGTTAGGTGAGGATTAGCTGGAGTAACACCAGTAGGATGTTTGGAGGTGCTCCGTCTCCCCATAGGAGAGCTCGTCAGGGGGGCCGGCAAGGTATAGAAAGCAGAGTTAGGTGAGGATATAGCTGGAGTAGGATGTTTGGAGGTGCTCCGTCTCTCCATAGGAGAGCTCGTCAGGGGGGCCGGCAAGGTATAGAAAGCAGAGTTAGGTGAGGATATAGCTGGAGTAGGATGTTTGGAGGTGCTCCGTCTCCCCATAGGAGAGCTCGTCAGGGGGGCCGGCAAGGTATAGAAAGCAGAGTTAGGTGAGGATATAGCTGGAGTAGGATGTTTGGAGGTGCTCCGTCTCCCCATAGGAGAGCTCGTCAGGGGGGCCGGCAAGGTATAGAAAGCAGAGTTAGGTGAGGATATAGCTGGAGTAGGATGTTTGGAGGTCCTCAGTCTCCCCATAGGAGAGCTCGTCAGGGGGGCCGGCAAGGTATAGAAAGCAGAGTTAGGTGAGGATTAGCTGGAGTAGGACGTTTGGAGGTGCTCCGTCTCCCCATAGGAGAGCTCGTCAGGGGTGCCGGCAAGGTATAGAGGAGTAACACGTATGTAGGTGCTACATCCCCAGCGTGGCTAAATGAAACCATGGGTAGCATTGCCAGAGCATGGGGTCTCACCCGACCAGGGGCCCCTTGTAGCTGGGGAAATATATCTTACAGTACAGGATATAGAAATGATCGATGAAAAAGGAGGACTCAGTGGGAAGTACATGCAAACTCTAAACAAAATAACTGTGCGAGGAGGCAGGAGGTAGAGGATGCCTCAGGGTAAAGTCAAAACATCTAGACACAGGGTGAAAAACAGCAAAATATCAAGAGACCTCTAATCTTCTACCCCTGGGGGGCACGGGGCACAGACGGAATATAGGTACAATAGTATGAGAGCATTACACCCAGCAGAGAGTCACACTCAGGGCGTCTGTGTAAATAGGACAGGAATTGACTCCTAATCGCTACGTGTCCTAAGCTGTAGCAGGAGGAGGCACAGTGGGGCCACAGGGGATGTCAGAAAAGCAGTGACAGGAAGTCAGGATTACTCCAGGAGGAGAAGGCAGTCTCATGCACTTAGGGTGGGGGAAGCAGTGACAGGAAGTCAGGATTACCCCAGCAGGAGAAGGCAGTCTCATGCACTTAATGTGGGGGAAACAGTGACAGGAAGTCAGGATTACCCCAGCAGGAGAAGGCAGTCTCATGCACTTAGGGTGGGGGAAGCAGTGACAGGAAGTCAGGATTACCCCAGCAGGAGAAGGCAGTCTCATACACTTCGGGTGGTGGAAGCAGTGACAGGAAGTCAGGATTACCCCAGCAGGAGAAGGCAGTCTCATTCACTTAGGGTGGGGGAAACAGTGACAGGAAGTCAGGATTACCCCAGCAGGAGAAGGCAGTCTCATACACTTCAGGTGGGGGAAGCAGTGACAGGAAGTCAGGATTACCCCAGCTGGAGAAGGCAGTCTCATACACTTCAGGTGGGGGAAGCAGTGACAGGAAGTCAGGATTACCCCAGCTGGAGAAGGCAGTCTCATACACTTCAGGTGGAGGAAGCAGTGACAGGAAGTCAGGATTACCCCAGCTGGAGAAGGCAGTCTCATGCACTTCGGGTGGGGGAAGCAGTGACAGGAAGTCAGGATTACTCCAGCAGGAGAAGGCAGTCTCATGCACTTAGGGTGGGGGAAGCAGTGACAGGAAGTCAGGATTACCCCAGCAGGTGAAGGCAGTCTCATGCACTTAGGGTGGGGGAAACAGTGACAGGAAGTCAGGATTACCCCAGCAGGAGAAGGCAGTCTCATGCACTTAGGGTGGGGGAAACAGTGACAGGAAGTCAGGATTACCCCAGCAGGAGAAGGCAGTCTCATACACTTCGGGTGGGGGAAGCAGCCACAGGTCCGATGCACGCCCGGAAGCCGCTGGTCATAAGGGGGCGCTCACTTCCTGCCAACTGGTACCAGACTGGAATCAGAGCCTGGAGCATAATAAGTAGGTTCCTCTAGGCCTCCGGGGCACCTCTCCAGACACCCTGCATGCCAAATACAGGTGCCACCCCTAGACCCACACCCCAGGGGCCCTCCTAGCACTGCTGCGCGCACATTGATGCTGACATTGGGACTGTGGGGAGTTAATATACAGTAGTCTTAGAAATAAAGCCTTTGAGATAAAGTGGATGGAGATTAAGGCCCTCATTCAGAGCCGTACGCTCTGAGCAGAGCGCACGCTCTGAATGAGGGCCGCCCTCCATAAAAATGGAGCGTCCTCCTGGACGCTCGTATAGCTGTGGGTCACCACCCACAGCCTATACGAGCGTGCAGTTTGATGGCCGCGATGGTCGTGACCATCGCGACCATCGAAACTGCGAGCCAGAGCCTGCGGTTGAGGTTTTCAACCGCAAGGCCCGGAGTGATTTTGGCTCTATCAGAGCCAAAATCACTCCCACTGACATCACTAGTGATGTCAGTGGGCCGGCTTCTGACGGGAGGCGTTCCCTTGGGAACGCCCCCGTCAGGGAGGCATGCCCCCGGCACGCCCACCAAAGGGGGCGTGCTGTCAATCAACATCGACAGCACGCCCCCTTTGATCAGACACAACGAGCGAAGGAAAGTCCTTCGCTCGTCGCGTCTGGCGCATGCGCACGACGGAGCTCCCTCCGTCGTGCGCATGCTCAGTGCAGACCATCGACCCACTTGCGAGCGGACAGCCGCTTGCGAGTGGGTCTGAATCAGGGCCTAAGTACCAACCAACCAGCTCTTAACTGCCATTTTCCAAACACAGCCTGTGACATGACAGTTAGGAGCTGAGTGGCTGGTGCATTATCTCTCTCCACGGTTTTTCCAACCTAGAGCCGTATTCAATATGAGCCGAGCCGCGATACTTTTTCGCAGCCCGGACTTTCCACCTACATCGCATGTTTTACAGGCGGAAAAGTATCGCGGTCGTCCCAACTTTTACCCCATATTCAATATGGAAGTACGCGAAAACGGGACCCGGCGAAACTGAAAGAGGCAGAAAGTACTGTAAAATTTGGGGAAATCAGCCTGACACGCCCCAAATGATGCTCTGACATTGGGGTTCCCTATGGTACCCCCCGATTTGGCTTGCTGAAGGTATTTGGTGTTTTTAAACGGGCTCAATAGCTGCTAAATAGCGTTTTCCTATACGTGATGCACAATAGTATTTAGAAGCTTTTTTTTCCAGAAAATAACTTATCCCAGCAAATTTGGGATACATGTAAATGGGGGTCAGAATATTTAAAAGTGCTAAAGTGAAGTTGAAAAAAATCGTGAAAAATCCACCTTCCGGAAGCCCCTGCAATAAAAAAAAACACCTGGGGCTATACTTGGGGACCCCCCAGAGTCAAGTTTGCTAGTGTTTAACTTTGTACCCCAACTTTTTTTTTTGCTCCCTTATTCAGAGTCATTTTTTGGGGTGTCCTTAAGTGTTTTTTTTTTTTATTTTGTTGACACAGATTCCCTTTGGGGGTCTGTCTGAAGGCTGCACGGGGTTCCAGCAATGTTGCATCCCAAAACCCCAATTCTGCACTTTTTTCCGCCTCCCATTCACAGGCGATACTTTTCCGCCTGTTACATTGCATTGACCTTCCGCCTAGGCGTCATGTCTTTCAAATTGAATACGGGGTAGAAGTCAAACAGGCAAAAATGGCGTCATCGGCGAAAAGATTCCGCCAAAAACACGCGGAAATTGACTTTTCGCCTCAAATTGAATACGGCCCCAAGGCTTAGCAAATAGACCCCATAAGCTGTTTGGAGTGACAGCTGAGTAGCTGGAGGTTCTGCACACGCCCTGGCCGGGGTGGCAGCAGACATGGCGCACGACCCTCTGCGGTGAACACTACAAGATTTCATTTTAACACAGTAATCTCCCTGAAAAGTAGGCGGGGAGTGTAATATATATATATATATATATATATATATATTATACTGTATATTTACAGCAGACTGGTATATAAAGTGGTGCAGGCCATCCTACAGTACATGACCCTTCCCACCTGGTACACAACGCTCTGCTCCTGGGCCACACACATGGTACACAATGCTCTGCTCCCGGGCCTCCCACCTGGTACACAACGCTCTGCTCCCGGGCCTCACACCTGGTGCACAATGCTCTGCTCCCGGGCCTCACACCTGGTGCACAACGCTCTGCTCCCGGGCCTCCCACCTCGTACACAACGCTCTGCTCCCGGGCCTCCCACCTGGTACACAACGCTCTGCTCCCGGGCCTCACACCTGGTGCACAACGCTCTGCTCCCGGGCCTCACACCTGGTGCACAATGCTCTGCTCCCGGGCCTCACACCTGGTGCACAACGCTCTGCTCCCGGGCCTCCCACCTGGTACACAACGCTCTGCTCCTGGGACTCCCACCTGGTGCACAACGCTCTGCTCCTGGGCCTCCCACCTGATACACAATGCTCTGCTCCCGGGCCACGCACCTGGTACACGATGCTCTGCTCCCGGGCCTCGCACCTGGTACACAATGCTCTGCTCCCGGGCCTCCCACCTGGAACACAATGCTCTGCTCCCGGGCCTCCCACCTGGTACACAATGCTCTGCTCCCGGGCCACGCACCTGGTACACAATGCTCTGCTCCCGGGCCACGCACCTGGTACACAATGCTCTGCTCCCGGGCCACGCACCTGGTACACAATGCTCTGCTCCCGGTCCTCGCACCTGGTACACAATGCTCTGCTCCCGGGCCTCCCACCTGGTAATGCTCTGCTCCCGGGCCTCACACCTGGTGCACAATATTCTGCTCCCGGGCCTCCCACTTGATTTATAATTGCAGCCACCTGTCTCATATATTAACTAGTACAACACAGGTGGGAGCCCAGGAGTAGAGCATTGTGTACCGGGTGGGAGGCCAGGGAGCAGAGCATTGTGTACCGGGTGTGAGGCTTGGGAGCAGAGCATTGTGTACCGGGTGTGAGGCCAGGGAGCAGAGCATTGTGTCCCGGGTCTGAGGCTTGGGAGCAGAGCATTGTGTACCGGGTGTGAGGCCCAGGAGCAGAGCATTGTGCACCAGGTGCGAGGCCCAGGAGCAGAGCATTGTGTACCAGGTGGGAAGGGTCAGGTACTGTGTATATCTAGGTGTCATTCTCAGTATATGTGTGTAGTTAATGTTATTCTCATTATCTGTGCATACATATCTGTACATACCGGGTGTCATTCTCAGTATCTGTGCATACATACCGGGTGTCATTCTCAGTATCTGTGCATACATACCGGGTGTGTCATTCTCACTATCTATGCATACATAGCAGGTGTCATTCTCAGTATCTGTGCATACATACATACCGGGTGTCATTCTCAGTATCTGCACATACATATCTGTACATACCAGGTGTCATTCTCAGTATCTATACATACCGGGTGTCATTCTCAGTATCTGTACATGCATACATACCGGGTGTCATTCTCCGTATCTGTACATACATACATACCCGGTGTCATTCTCAGTATCTGTACATACATACATGTATCTGTACATACATACTGGGTGTTATTCTCAGTATCTGTACATACATACCGGGTGTCATTCTCAGTATCTGTACATGCATACATACCAGGTGTCATTCTCAGTATCTGTACATGCATACATACCAGGTGTCATTCTCAGTATCTGTACATACACACATACCGGGTGTCATTCTCAGTATCTGTAGATACATACCGGGTGTCATTCTCCGTATCTGTACATACCGGGTGTCATTCTCAGTATCTGTACATACATATCTGTACATACCGAGTGTCATTATCAGTATCTTTGCATACATACCGGGTGTCATTCTCACTATCTGTGCATACATACCGGGTGTCATTCTCACTATCTGTGCATACAAACCGGGAGTCCTTCTCAGTATCTGTGCATACATACATACCGGGTGTCATTCTCAGTATCTGCACATACATATCTGTACATACCAGGTGTCATTCTCAGTATCTGTACATGCATACATACCAGGTGTCATTCTCAGTATCTGTACATGCATGCATACATACCGGGTGTCATTCTCAGTATCTGTACATACATACATACATACCTGGTGTCATTCTCAGTATCTGTACATACATACCGGGTGTCATTCTCAGTATCTGTACATACATACAGGGTGTCATTCTCAGTATCTGTACATACATACCTGGTGTCATTCTCAGTATCTGTACATACATACATACCGGGTGTCATCCTCAGTATCTGTACATACATACATACCGGGTGTCATTCTCAGTATCTGTGCATACATACATACATACCGGGTGTCATTCTCAGTATCTGCACATACATATCTATACATACCGGGTGTCATTCTCAGTACATACATACATATCTGTACATACCGGGTGTCATTCTCATTATTTGTGCATACATACCGGGTGTCATTCTCACTATCTGTGCATACATACCGGGAGTCCTTCTCAGTATCTGTGCATACATACATACCGGGTGTCATTCTCATCTGTACATACCAGGTGTCATTCCCAGTATCTGTACATACATACCGAGTGTCATTCTCAGTATCTGTACATGCATGCATGCATACATACCGGGTGTCATTCTCAGTATCTGCACATACATATCTATACATACCGGGTGTCATTCTCAGTACATACATATCTGTACATACCGAGTGTCATTCTCAGTATCTTTGCATACATACCGGGTGTCATTCTCATTATCTGTGCATACATATCTGTGCATACATACCGGGTGTCATTCTCACTATCTGTGCATACATACCGGGAGTCCTTCTCAGAATCTGTGCATACATACATACCGGGTGTCATTCTCAGTATCTGCACATACATATCTGTACATACCAGGTGTCATTCCCAGTATCTGTACATACCGGGTGTCATTCTCAGTATCTGTACATGCATGCATACATACATACCGGGTGTCATTCTCAGTATCTGCACATACATATCTATACATACCGGGTGTCATTCTCAGTACATACATATCTGTACATACCGAGTGTCATTCTCAGTATCTTTGCATACATACCGGGTGTCATTCTCATTATCTGTGCATACATATCTGTGCATACATACTGGGTGTCATTCTCAGTATCTGTACATACATACCGGGTGTCATTCTCAGTATCTGTACATGCATACATACCAGGTGTCATTCTCAGTATCTGTACATGCATACATACCAGGTGTCATTCTCAGTATCTGTACATGCATACATACCAGGTGTCATTCTCAGTATCTGTACATACATACATACCAGGTGTCATTCTCAGTATCTGTACATACATACATACCGGGTGTCATTCTCAGTATCTGTGCACACATACCGGGTGTCATTCTCAGTATCTGTAGATACATACCGGGTGTCATTCTCCGTATCTGTACATACATATCTGTACATACCGGGTGTCATTCTCAGTATCTGTACATACATATCTGTACATACCGAGTGTCATTATCAGTATCTTTGCATACATACCGGGTGTCATTCTCATTATCTGTGCATACATATCTGTGCATACATACCGGGTGTCATTCTCACTATCTGTGCATACATACCGGGTGTCATTCTCACTATCTGTGCATACAAACCGGGAGTCCTTCTCAGTATCTGTGCATACATACATACCGGGTGTCATTCTCAGTATCTGCACATACATATCTGTACATACCAGGTGTCATTCTCAGTATCTGTACATGCATACATACCAGGTGTCATTCTCAGTATCTGTACATGCATGCATACATACCGGGTGTCATTCTCAGTATCTGTACATACATACATACATACCTGGTGTCATTCTCAGTATCTGTACATACATACCGGGTGTCATTCTCAGTATCTGTACATACATACAGGGTGTCATTCTCAGTATCTGTACATACATACCTGGTGTCATTCTCAGTATCTGTACATACATACATACCGGGTGTCATCCTCAGTATCTGTACATACATACATACCGGGTGTCATTCTCAGTATCTGTGCATACATACATACATACCGGGTGTCATTCTCAGTATCTGCACATACATATCTATACATACCGGGTGTCATTCTCAGTACATACATACATATCTGTACATACCGGGTGTCATTCTCATTATTTGTGCATACATACCGGGTGTCATTCTCACTATCTGTGCATACATACCGGGAGTCCTTCTCAGTATCTGTGCATACATACATACCGGGTGTCATTCTCATCTGTACATACCAGGTGTCATTCCCAGTATCTGTACATACATACCGAGTGTCATTCTCAGTATCTGTACATGCATGCATGCATACATACCGGGTGTCATTCTCAGTATCTGCACATACATATCTATACATACCGGGTGTCATTCTCAGTACATACATATCTGTACATACCGAGTGTCATTCTCAGTATCTTTGCATACATACCGGGTGTCATTCTCATTATCTGTGCATACATATCTGTGCATACATACCGGGTGTCATTCTCACTATCTGTGCATACATACCGGGAGTCCTTCTCAGAATCTGTGCATACATACATACCGGGTGTCATTCTCAGTATCTGCACATACATATCTGTACATACAGGTGTCATTCCCAGTATCTGTACATACATACCGGGTGTCATTCTCAGTATCTGTACATGCATGCATACATACATACCGGGTGTCATTCTCAGTATCTGCACATACATATCTATACATACCGGGTGTCATTCTCAGTACATACATATCTGTACATACCGAGTGTCATTCTCAGTATCTTTGCATACATACCGGGTGTCATTCTCATTATCTGTGCATACATATCTGTGTATACATACTGGGTGTCATTCTCACTATCTGTGCATACATACCGGGAGTCCTTCTCAGAATCTGTGCATACATACATACCGGGTGTCATTCTCAGTATCTGCACATACATATCTATACATACCGGGTGTCATTCTCAGTACATACATATCTGTACATACCGAGTGTCATTCTCAGTATCTTTGCATACATACCGGGTGTCATTCTCATTATCTGTGCATACATATCTGTGCATACACACCGGGTGTCATTCTCACTATCTGTGCATACATACCGGGAGTCCTTCTCAGAATCTGTGCATACATACATACCGGGTGTCATTCTCAGTATCTGCACATACATATCTATACATACCGGGTGTCATTCTCAGTACATACATACATACATACAGGGTATCATTCTCAGTATCTTTGCATACATACCGGGTTTCATTCTCAGTATCTGTACATACATACTGGGTGTCATTCTCAGTATCTTTGCATACATACCGAGTGTCATTCTCAGTATCTGTACATGCATATCTGTGCATGCCGGGTGTCATTCTCAGTATCTGTACATACATATCTGTACATACCGAGTGTCATTCTCAGTTTCTTTGCATACATACCGTGTGTCATTCTCACTATCTGTGCATACATACCGGGTGTCATTCTCACTATCTGTGCATACATACCGGGAGTCATTCTCACTATCTGTGCATACATACATACCGGGTGTCATTCTCAGTATCTGCACATACATATCTATACATACCGGGTGTCATTCTCAGTACATACATACATACATACCGGGTATCATTCTCAGTATCTTTGCATACATACCGGGTGTCATTTTCAGTATCTGTACATACATATCTGTAAATACCGGGTGTCATTCTCAGTATCTGTACATACATATCTGTAAATACCGGGTGTCATTCTCAGTATCTGTGCATACATATCTGTAAGTACCGGGTGTCATTCTCAGTATCTGTACATACATATCTGTACGTACCGGGTGTCATTCTCAGTATCTGTGCATACATATCTGTACATACCGGGTGTCAGTCTCAGTATCTGTACATACATATCTGTAAATACCGGGTGTCATTCTCAGTATCTGTGCATACATATCTGTACATACCGGGTGTCATTCTCAGTATCTGTACATGCATATCTGTACATACCGGGTGCCAGTCTCAGTATCTGTGCATACATATCTGTACATACCGGGTGCCAGTCTCAGTATCTGTACATACATATCTGTACATACCGGGTGCCAGTCTCAGTATCTGTGCATACATATCTGTACATACCGGGTACCAGTCTCAGTATCTGTGCATACATATCTGTACATAACGGGTACCAGTCTCAGTATCTGTGCATACATATCTGTACATACCGGGTGTCAGTCTCAGTATCTGTACATTCATATCTGTACATACCGGGTGCCAGTCTCAGTATCTGTGCATACATATCTGTACATACCGGGTGCCAGTCTCAGTATCTGTGCATACATATCTGTACATACCGGGTGCCAGTCTCAGTATCTGTGCATACATATCTGTACATACCGGGTACCAGTCTCAGAATCTGTGCATACATATCTGTACATACCGGGTGTCATTCTCAGTATCTGTACATACCGGGTGCCAGTCTCAGTATCTGTACATACATATCTGTAAGTACCGGGTGTCATTCTCAGTATCTGTGCATACATATTTGTAAATATCGGGTGTCATTCTCAGTATCTGTACATACATATCTGTACATACCGGGTGTCATTCTCAGTATCTGTACATACATATCTGTACATACCGGGTGCCAGTCTCAGTATCTGTACATACATATCTGTACATACCGGGTGCCAGTCTCAGTATCTGTACATGTATATCTGTACATACCGGGTGCCAGTCTCAGTATCTGTACATACATATCTGTACATACCGGGTGCCAGTCTCAGTATCTGTACATACCGGGTGCCAGTCTCAGTATCTGTACATACATATCTGTACATACCGGGTGTCATTCTCAGTATCTGTGCATACATATCTGTACATACCGGGTGCCAGTCTCAGTATCTGTGCATACATATCTGTACATACCGGGTGCCAGTCTCAGTATCTGTGCATACATATCTGTACATACCGGGTGCCAGTCTCAGTATCTGTACATACATATTTGTACATACCGGGTGCCAGTCTCAGTATATGTACATGTATATCTGTACATACCGGGTGCCAGTCTCAGTATCTGTACATACCGGGTGCCAGTCTCAGTATCTGTACATACATATCTGTACATACCGGGTGTCATTCTCAGTATCTGTACATACATATCTGTACATACCGGGTGTCAGTCTCAGTATCTGTGCATACATATCTGTACATACCGGGTGCCAGTCTCAGTATCTGTACATACATATCTGTACATACCGGGTGTCATTCTCAGTATCTGTACATACATATCTGTACATACCGGGTGTCAGTCTCAGTATCTGTGCATACATATCTGTACATACCGGGTGCCAGTCTCAGTATCTGTACATACATATCTGTACATACCGGGTGCCAGTCTCAGTATCTGTACATACATATCTGTACATACTGGGTGCCATTCTCAGTATCTGTACATACATATCTGTACATACCGGGTGCCAGTCTCAGTATCTGTACATACCGGGTGCCAGTCTCAGTATCTGAACATACATATCTGTACATACCGGGTGCCAGTCTCAGTATCTGTACATACCGGGTGCCAGTCTCAGTATCTGTACATACATATCTGTACATACCGGGTGCCAGTCTCAGTATCTGTACATACCGGGTGCCAGTCTCAGTATCTGTACATACATATCTGTACATACTGGGTGCCATTCTCAGTATCTGTACATACATATCTGTACATACCGGGTGCCAGTCTCAGTATCTGTACATACCGGGTGCCAGTCTCAGTATCTGAACATACATATCTGTACATACCGGGTGCCAGTCTCAGTATCTGTACATACCGGGTGCCAGTCTCAGTATCTGTACATACATATCTGTACATACCGGGTGCCAGTCTCAGTATCTGTACATACCGGGTGTCATTCTCAGTATCTGTACATACATATCTGTAAATACCGGGTGTCATTCTCAGTATCTGTACATGCATATCTGTACATCCTGGGTGTCATTCTCAGTATCTGTACATACATATCTGTAAATACCGGGTGCCAGTCTCAGTATCTGTACATACATATCTGTACATACCGGGTGCCAGTCTCAGTATCTGTACATGTATATCTGTACATACCGGGTGCCAGTCTCAGTATCTGTACATACATATCTGTACATACCGGGTGCCAGTCTCAGTATCTGTACATACCGGGTGCCAGTCTCAGTATCTGTACATGCATATCTGTACATACCGGGTGTCATTCTCAGTATCTGTACATACATATCTGTAAATACCGGGTGTCATTCTCAGTATCTGTGCATACATATCTGTACGTACCGGGTGTCATTCTCAGTATCTGTGCATACATATCTGTACATATCGGGTGTCAGTCTCAGTATCTGTACATACATATCTGTAAATACCGGGTGTCATTCTCAGTATCTGTGCATACATATCTGTACATAGCGGGTGTCATTCTCAGTATCTGTGCATACATATCTGTACATACCGGGTGCCAGTCTCAGTATCTGTGCATACATATCTGTACATACCGGGTACCAGTCTCAGTATCTGTACATACATATCTGTACATACTGGGTGCCATTCTCAGTATCTGTACATACATATCTGTAAATACCGGGTGCCAGTCTCAGTATCTCTACATACCGGGTGCCAGTCTCAGTATCTGTGCATACATATCTGTACATACCGGGTGTCATTCTCAGTATCTGTACATACATATCTGTACATACCGGGTGCCAGTCTCAGTATCTGTACATACCGGGTGTCATTCTCAGTATCTGTGCATACATATCTGTACATACCGGGTGCCAGTCTCAGTATCTGTACATACATATCTGTACATACCGGGTGCCAGTCCCAGTATCTGTGCATACATATCTGTACATACCGGGTGTCATTCTCAGTATCTGTACATACATATCTGTACATACCGGGTGCCAGTCTCAGTATCTCTACATACCGGGTGCCAGTCTCAGTATCTGTGCATACATATCTGTACATACCGGGTGTCATTCTCAGTATCTGTACATACATATCTGTACATACCGGGTGCCAGTCTCAGTATCTGTACATACCGGGTGTCATTCTCAGTATCTGTGCATACATATCTGTACATACCGGGTGTCATTCTCAGTATCTGTACATACATATCTGTACATACCGGGTGCCAGTCTCAGTATCTGTACATACATATCTGTACATACCGGGTGCCAGTCCCAGTATCTGTGCATACATATCTGTACATACCAGGTACCAGTCTCAGTATCTGTGCATACATATCTGTACATACCGGGTGCCAGTCTCAGTATCTGTGCATACATATCTGTACATACCGGGTGCCAGTCTCAGTATCTGTGCATACATATCTGTACATACCGGGTGCCAGTCTCAGTATCTGTGCATACATATCTGTACATACCGGGTGCCAGTCTCAGTATCTGTGCATACATATCTGTACATACCGGGTGCCAGTCTCAGTATCTGTGCATACATATCTGTACATACCGGGTACCAGTCTCAGTATCTGTGCATATATATCTGTACATACCGGGTGTCATTCTCAGTATCTGTACATACCGGGTGTCAGTCTCAGTATCTGTACATACATATCTGTAAGTACCGGGTGTCATTCTCAGTATCTGTGCATACATATTTGTAAATATCGGGTGTCATTCTCAATATCTGTACATACCGGGTGTCATTCTCAGTATCTGTACATACATATCTGTACATACCGGGTGCCAGTCTCAGTATCTGTACATACCGGGTGCCAGTCTCAGTATCTGTACATACATATCTGTACATACCAGGTGCCAGTCTCAGTATCTGTACATACCGGGTGTCATTCTCAGTATCTGTACATACATATCTGTACATACTGGGTGCCATTCTCAGTATCTGTACATACATATCTGTAAATACCGGGTGCCAGTCTCAGTATCTGTACATACCGAGTGCCAGTCTCAGTATCTGTACATGCATATCTGTACATACCGGGTGCCAGTCTCAGTATCTGTACATGCATATCTGTACATACCGGGTGTCAGTCTCAGTATCTGTACATACATATCTGTACATACCGGGTGCCAGTCTCAGTATCTGTACATACATATCTGTACATACTGGGTGCCATTCTCAGTATCTGTACATACATATCTGTAAATACCGGGTGCCAGTCTCAGTATCTCTACATACCGGGTGCCAGTCTCAGTATCTGTACATACATATCTGTACATACCGGGTGCCAGTCTCAGTATCTGTACATACCGGGTGCCAGTCTCAGTATCTGTACATACATATCTGTACATACCGGGTGCCAGTCTCAGTATCTGTACATACCGGGTGTCATTCTCAGTATCTGTACATACATATCTGTACATACTGGGTGCCATTCTCAGTATCTGTACATACATATCTGTAAATACCGGGTGCCAGTCTCAGTATCTGTACATGCATATCTGTACATACCGGGTGCCAGTCTCAGTATCTGTGCATATATATCTTTATGGGATCAGTATGATTTACCGCCGGCCGCATGGTTCAAATCCCGATAGGAAGAGCCCGGCAGAAGTGAAGATCCCGACTGCGCTATAGGCAAGTATAAACTAACCTAACCCTCCCTTAGGGGTGCCTAGCCCTATCCTCCCCCCCCCCCTTCCCGCTGCCTAACCCTATGTCTTCAGGGGGGCTGCCTAACCCTAACACCCCCCCTTCCCCGCTGCCTAAACCTCTCTCCCGGGGGGGGAGGGGTGCCTCTCCCGGGGGGGAGGGGAACCCTAACCTTACCCTCCCCCTCCCATGTCTGGTGCCCGGCTTTCCTTCGCGATCGGTAAGCCGGGTGTCGGGCTCCCAGCGTAGGTAAATTGACAGGCGTCGGGATTTCGATGCCTGTCATTTAACCCTTGCCGGAATTAGACAGTCGGGAAGCCGGCGTTCGGGATTCCGTCCGTTGGCTTTCCGACTTCTTCCCACCTGTACATACCTGGTGTCATTCTCGGTAACTGTGCATGCCGGGTGTCATTCTCGGTAACTGTGCATGCCGGGTGTCATTCTCGGTATCTGTGCATGCCGGGTGTCATTCTCGGTATCTGTGCATGCCGGGTGTCATTCTCGGTATCTGTGCATGCCGGGTGTCATTCTCGGTATCTGTGCATGCCGGGTGTCATTCTCGGTATCTGTGCATGCCGGGTGTCATTCTCGGTATCTGTGCATGCCGGGTGTCATTCTCGGTATCTGTGCATGCCGGGTGTCATTCTCGGTATCTGTGCATGCCGGGTGTCATTCTCGGTAACTGTGCATGCCGGGTGTCATTCTCGGTAGGTATCGGTGTATACCGGGTGTTGCTGGATCCTGCCGGTTATGGATCATGGATGATATCTCTCTGTATAGTAGATAAATAAGGATAAACCCCCTCCCCGGGCCTGGGTGACACAGAAAATCAATCCTGCCACAATAATGAGGACCCAATCCTCTTACAGGCAGGCAGATGGCAGCCGGAGGGGGGGATTATTCTGAGACGTGACGAGGACCTTGGCTGTGCTGTGTCCCTACTGTAATCCCTACTCTTGCATGTAGCAGGTCTCTTGTGTGTTGGAGACACGGCATGGAGCTGCCAGGAAGTACACAGGCAGCATCTGACTAGGGACAGAACCACCATCCATCATGTATGTTCTGTGTTCTCTTCTGACGCTTTCCATCCAGAGCCTCATAGGCAGAGAGCAGAGGAGAGGAAGGTCCCATGTGGGTGACAGGAGGAGAAGGACACCCGGGATGTCGCCCTCAATGCTACAGGTGAGAGACGCCCGCATTTACAGGTGGGGGGACCTGTGTGTCCCTGGCATGGGAAGCGGCAGTGCCCAGCATTATACACTCATTATTAATGCAGGTAACACTGAGAACATGTATGACATTGACATGTGTACACAGCTGTGACTCTCAGTGCTGTGCTCAGGTTATTAGTACATATGTAGTGATGTGATGTCCTCCCCCCTCCCCTGTAACAGTCCCCATTACACAGCTGTGACTCTCAGTGCTGTGCTCAGGTTATTAGTACATGTGTAGTGATGTGATGTCCTCCCTCCTCCCATGTAACAGTCCCCATTACACAGCTGTGACTCTCAGTGCTGTGCTCAGGGTATTAGTACATGTGTAGTGATGTGATGTCCTCCCTCCTCCCCTGTAACAGTCCCCATTACACAGCTGTGACTCTCAGTGCTGTGCTCAGGTTATTAGTACATGTGTAGTGATGTGATGTCCTCCCTCCTCCCCTGTAACAGTCCCCATTACACAGCTGTGACTCTCAGTGCTGTGCTCAGGTTATTAGTACATGTGTAGTGATGTGATGTCCTCCCCCCTCCCCTGTAACAGTCCCCATTACACAGCTGTGACTCTCAGTGCTGTGCTCAGGTTATTAGTACATGTGTAGTGATGTGATGTCCTCCCCTGTAACAGTCCCCATTACACAGCTGTGACTCTCAGTGCTGTGCTCAGGTTATTAGTACATGTGTAGTGATGTGATGTCCTCCCTCCTCCCCTGTAACAGTCCCCATTACACAGCTGTGACTCTCAGTGCTGTGCTCAGGTTATTAGTACATGTGTAGTGATGTGATGTCCTCCCTCCTCCCCTGTAACAGTCCCCATTACACAGCTGTGACTCTCAGTGCTGTGCTCAGGGTATTAGTACATGTGTAGTGATGTGATGTCCTCCCCCCTCCTCCCCTGTAACAGTCCCCATTACACAGCTGTGACTCTCAGTGCTGTGCTCAGGTTATTAGTACATGTGTAGTGATGTCCTCCCTCCTCCCCTGTAACAGTCCCCATTACACAGCTGTGACTCTCAGTGCTGTGCTCAGGTTATTAGTACATGTGTAGTGATGTGATGTCCTCCCTCCTCCCCTGTAACAGTCCCCATTACACAGCTGTGACTCTCAGTGCTGTGCTCAGGTTATTAGTACATGTGTAGTGATGTGATGTCCTCCCCTGTAACAGTCCCCATTACACAGCTGTGACTCTCAGTGCTGTGCTCAGGTTATTAGTACATGTGTAGTGATGTGATGTCCTCCCTCCTCCCCTGTAACAGTCCCCATTACACAGCTGTGACTCTCAGTGCTGTGATCAGGTTATTAGTACATGTGTAGTGATGTGATGTCCTCCCTCCTCCCCTGTAACAGTCCCCATTACACAGCTGTGACTCTCAGTGCTGTGCTCAGGTTATTAGTACATGTGTAGTGATGTGATGTCCTCCCTCCTCCCATGTAACAGTCCCCATTACACAGCTGTGACTCTCAGTGCTGTGCTCAGGGTATTAGTACATGTGTAGTGATGTGATGTCCTCCCTCCTCCCCTGTAACAGTCCCCATTACACAGCTGTGACTCTCAGTGCTGTGCTCAGGGTATTAGTACATGTGTAGTGATGTGATGTCCTCCCCCCTCCCCTGTAACAGTCCCCATTACACAGCTGTGACTCTCAGTGCTGTGCTCAGGGTATTAGTACATGTGTAGTGATGTGATGTCCTCCCCTGTAACAGTCCCCATTACACAGCTGTGACTCTCAGTGCTGTGCTCAGGTTATTAGTACATGTGTAGTGATGTGATGTCCTCCCCCCTCCCCTGTAACAGTCCCCATTACACAGCTGTGACTCTCAGTGCTGTGATCAGGTTATTAGTACATGTGTAGTGATGTGATGTCCTCCCTCCTCCCCTGTAACAGTCCCCATTACACAGCTGTGACTCTCAGTGCTGTGCTCAGGTTATTAGTACATGTGTAGTGATGTGATGTCCTCCCCTGTAACAGTCCCCATTACACAGCTGTGACTCTCAGTGCTGTGCTCAGGTTATTAGTACATGTGTAGTGATGTGATGTCCTCCCTCCTCCCCTGTAACAGTCCCCATTACACAGCTGTGACTCTCAGTGCTGTGATCAGGTTATTAGTACATGTGTAGTGATGTGATGTCCTCCCTCCTCCCCTGTAACAGTCCCCATTACACAGCTGTGACTCTCAGTGCTGTGCTCAGGTTATTAGTACATGTGTAGTGATGTGATGTCCTCCCTCCTCCCCTGTAACAGTCCCCATTACACAGCTGTGACTCTCAGTGCTGTGCTCAGGTTATTAGTACATGTGTAGTGATGTGATGTCCTCCTCCCATGTAACAGTCCCCATTACACAGCTGTGACTCTCAGTGCTGTGCTCAGGTTATTAGTACATGTGTAGTGATGTGATGTCCTCCCTCCTCCCCTGTAACAGTCCCCATTACACAGCTGTGACTCTCAGTGCTGTGCTCAGGTTATTAGTACATGTGTAGTGATGTGATGTCCTCCCTCCTCCCCTGTAACAGTCCCCATTACACAGCTGTGACTCTCAGTGCTGTGCTCAGGGTATTAGTACATGTGTAGTGATGTGATGTCCTCCCTCCTCCCCTGTAACAGTCCCCATTACACAGCTGTGACTCTCAGTGCTGTGCTCAGGGTATTAGTACATGTGTAGTGATGTGATGTCCTCCCTCCTCCCCTGTAACAGTCCCCATTACACAGCTGTGACTCTCAGTGCTGTGCTCAGGTTATTAGTACATGTGTAGTGATGTGATGTCCTCCCCCCTCCCATGTAACAGTCCCCATTACACAGCTGTGACTCTCAGTACTGTGCTCAGGTTATTAGTACATGTGTAGTGATGTGATGTCCTCCCTCCTCCCCTGTAACAGTCCCCATTACACAGCTGTGACTCTCAGTGCTGTGCTCAGGGTATTAGTACATGTGTAGTGATGTGATGTCCTCCCTCCTCCCCTGTAACAGTCCCCATTACACAGCTGTGACTCTCAGTGCTGTGCTCAGGTTATTAGTACATGTGTAGTGATGTGATGTCCTCCCTCCTCCCCTGTAACAGTCCCCATTACACAGCTGTGACTCTCTGTGCTGTGATCAGGTTATTAGTACATGTGTAGTGATGTGATGTCCTCCCTCCTCCCCTGTAACAGTCCCCATTACACAGCTGTGACTCTCAGTGCTGTGCTCAGGTTATTAGTACATGTGTAGTGATGTGATGTCCTCCCTCCTCCCATGTAACAGTCCCCATTACACAGCGGTGACACTCTCAGTGCTGTGATCAGGTTATTAGTACATGTGTAGTAATGTGATGTCCTCCCCTGTAACAGTCCCCATTACACAGCTGTGACTCTCAGTGCTGTGCTCAGGTTATTAGTACATGTGTAGTGATGTGATGTCCTCCCTCCTCCCATGTAACAGTCCCCATTACACAGCTGTGACTCTCAGTGCTGTGCTCAGGTTATTAGTACATGTGTAGTGATGTGATGTCCTCCCTCCTCCCCTGTAACAGTCCCCATTACACAGCTGTGACTCTCAGTGCTGTGCTCAGGGTATTAGTACATGTGTAGTGATGTGATGTCCTCCCTCCTCCCATGTAACAGTCCCCATTACACAGCTGTGACTCTCAGTGCTGTGCTCAGGTTATTAGTACATGTGTAGTGATGTGATGTCCTCCTCCCCTGTAACAGTCCCCATTACACAGCTGTGACTCTCAGTGCTGTGCTCAGGTTATTAGTACATGTGTAGTGATGTGATGTCCTCCCCCCTCCCCTGTAACAGTCCCCATTACACAGCTGTGACTCTCAGTGCTGTGCTCAGGTTATTAGTACATGTGTAGTGATGTGATGTCCTCCCTCCTCCCCTGTAACAGTCCCCATTACACAGCTGTGACTCTCAGTGCTGTGCTCAGGGTATTAGTACATGTGTAGTGATGTGATGTCCTCCCTCCTCCCATGTAACAGTCCCCATTACACAGCTGTGACTCTCAGTGCTGTGCTCAGGTTATTAGTACATGTGTAGTGATGTGATGTCCTCCTCCCCTGTAACAGTCCCCATTACACAGCTGTGACTCTCAGTGCTGTGCTCAGGTTATTAGTACATGTGTAGTGATGTGATGTCCTCCCCCCTCCCATGTAACAGTCCCCATTACACAGCTGTGACTCTCAGTGCTGTGCTCAGGTTATTAGTACATGTGTAGTGATGTGATGTCCTCCCCCCTCCCCTGTAACAGTCCCCATTACACAGCTGTGACTCTCAGTGCTGTGCTCAGGGTATTAGTACATGTGTAGTGATGTGATGTCCTCCCTCCTCCCCTGTAACAGTCCCCATTACACAGCTGTGACTCTCAGTGCTGTGCTCAGGGTATTAGTACATGTGTAGTGATGTGATGTCCTCCCTCCTCCCCTGTAACAGTCCCCATTACACAGCTGTGACTCTCAGTGCTGTGCTCAGGTTATTAGTACATGTGTAGTGATGTGATGTCCTCCCCCCTCCCCTGTAACAGTCCCCATTACACAGCTGTGACTCTCAGTGCTGTGCTCAGGGTATTAGTACATGTGTAGTGATGTGATGTCCTCCCTCCTCCCATGTAACAGTCCCCATTACACAGCTGTGACTCTCAGTGCTGTGCTCAGGTTATTAGTACATGTGTAGTGATGTGATGTCCTCCCTCCTCCCCTGTAACAGTCCCCATTACACAGCTGTGACTCTCAGTGCTGTGCTCAGGTTATTAGTACATGTGTAGTGATGTGATGTCCTCCCCCTGTAACAGTCCCCATTACACAGCTGTGACTCTCAGTGCTGTGCTCAGGTTATTAGTACATGTGTAGTGATGTGATGTCCTCCCTCCTCCCCTGTAACAGTCCCCATTACACAGCTGTGACTCTCAGTGCTGTGCTCAGGTTATTAGTACATGTGTAGTGATGTGATGTCCTCCCTCCTCCCCTGTAACAGTCCCCATTACACAGCTGTGACTCTCAGTGCTGTGCTCAGGGTATTAGTACATGTGTAGTGATGTGATGTCCTCCCTCCTCCCATGTAACAGTCCCCATTACACAGCTGTGACTCTCAGTGCTGTGCTCAGGTTATTAGTACATGTGTAGTGATGTGATGTCCTCCCTCCTCCCCTGTAACAGTCCCCATTACACAGCTGTGACTCTCAGTGCTGTGCTCAGGTTATTAGTACATGTGTAGTGATGTGATGTCCTCCCTCCTCCCATGTAACAGTCCCCATTACACAGCTGTGACTCTCAGTGCTGTGATCAGGTTATTAGTACATGTGTAGTGATGTGATGTCCTCCCCTGTAACAGTCCCCATTACACAGCTGTGACTCTCAGTGCTGTGCTCAGGTTATTAGTACATGTGTAGTGATGTGATGTCCTCCCTCCTCCCCTGTAACAGTCCCCATTACACAGCTGTGACTCTCAGTGCTGTGCTCAGGTTATTAGTACATGTGTAGTGATGTGATGTCCTCCCTCCTCCCCTGTAACAGTCCCCATTACACAGCTGTGACTCTCAGTGCTGTGCTCAGGTTATTAGTACATGTGTAGTGATGTGATGTCCTCCCCCCCTCCCATGTAACAGTCCCCATTACACAGCTGTGACTCTCAGTGCTGTGCTCAGGGTATTAGTACATGTGTAGTGATGTGATGTCCTCCCTCCTCCCATGTAACAGTCCCCATTACACAGCTGTGACTCTCAGTGCTGTGCTCAGGTTATTAGTACATGTGTAGTGATGTGATGTCCTCCCTCCTCCCCTGTAACAGTCCCCATTACACAGCTGTGACTCTCAGTGCTGTGCTCAGGTTATTAGTACATGTGTAGTGATGTGATGTCCTCCCTCCTCCCATGTAACAGTCCCATTACACAGCTGTGACTCTCAGTGCTGTGATCAGGTTATTAGTACATGTGTAGTGATGTGATGTCCCTCCCCCTGTAACAGTCCCCATTACACAGCTGTGACTCTCAGTGCTGTGCTCAGGTTATTAGTACATGTGTAGTGATGTGATGTCCTCCCTCCTCCCATGTAACAGTCCCCATTACACAGCTGTGACTCTCAGTGCTGTGCTCAGGTTATTAGTACATGTGTAGTGATGTGATGTCCTCCCCTGACAGTCCCCATTACACAGCTGTGACTCTCAGTGCTGTGATCAGGTTATTAGTACATGTGTAGTGATGTGATGTCCTCCCTCCTCCCCTGTAACAGTCCCCATTACACAGCTGTGACTCTCAGTGCTGTGCTCAGGTTATTAGTACATGTGTAGTGATGTGATGTCCTCCCTCCTCCCTTGTAAACAGTCCCCATTACACAGCTGTGACTCTCAGTGCTCTGCTCAGGTTATTAGTACATGTGTAGTGATGTGATGTCCTCCCCTGTAACAGTCCCCATTACACAGCTGTGACTCTCAGTGCTGTGCTCAGGTTATTAGTACATGTGTAGTGATGTGATGTCCTCCCTCCTCCCATGTAACAGTCCCCATTACACAGCTGTGACTCTCAGTGCTCTGCTCAGGTTATTAGTACATGTGTAGTGATGTGATGTCCTCCCTCTCCCATGTAACAGTCCCATTACACAGCTGTGACTCTCAGTGCTGTGCTAGGTTATTAGTACATGTGTAGTGATGTGATGTCCTCCCTCCTCCCCTGTAACAGTCCCCATTACACAGCTGTGACTCTCAGTGCTGTGCTCAGAGTTATTAGTACATGTGTAGTGATGTGATGTCCTCCCTCCTCCCATGTAACAGTCCCCATTACACAGCTGTGACTCTCAGTGCTGTGCTCAGGTTATTAGTACATGTGTAGTGATGTGATGTCCTCCCTCCTCCCATGTAACAGTCCCCATTACACAGCTGTGACTCTCAGTGCTGTGCTCAGGTTATTAGTACATGTGTAGTGATGTGATGTCCTCCCTCCTCCCATGTAACAGTCCCCATTACACAGCTGTGACTCTCAGTGCTGTGCTCAGGTTATTAGTACATATGTAGTGATGTGATGTCCTCCCCCCTCCCCTGTAACAGTCCCCATTACACAGCTGTGACTCTCAGTGCTGTGCTCAGGTTATTAGTACATGTGTAGTGATGTGATGTCCCTCCCCTGTAACAGTCCCCATTACACAGCTGTGACTCTCAGTGCTGTGCTCAGGTTATTAGTACATGTGTAGTGATGTGATGTCCTCCCTCCTCCCCTGTAACAGTCCCCATTACACAGCTGTGACTCTCAGTGCTGTGATCAGGTTATTAGTACATGTGTAGTGATGTGATGTCCTCCTCCTCCCCTGTAACAGTCCCCATTACACAGCTGTGACTCTCAGTGCTGTGATCAGGTTATTAGTACATGTGTAGTGATGTGATGTCCTCCCTCCTCCCCTGTAACAGTCCCCATTACACAGCTGTGACTCTCAGTGCTGTGCTCAGGTTATTAGTACATGTGTAGTGATGTGATGTCCTCCCCCTCCCATGTAACAGTCCCCATTACACAGCTGTGACTCTCAGTGCTGTGCTCAGGGTATTAGTACATGTGTAGTGATGTGATGTCCTCCCTCCTCCCCTGTAACAGTCCCCATTACACAGCTGTGACTCTCAGTGCTGTGCTCAGGTTATTAGTACATGTGTAGTGATGTGATGTCCTCCCTCCTCCCCTGTAACAGTCCCCATTACACAGCTGTGACTCTCAGTGCTGTGCTCAGGTTATTAGTACATATGTAGTGATGTGATGTCCTCCCCCCTCCCCTATAACAGTCCCCATTACACAGCTGTGACTCTCAGTGCTGTGCTCAGGTTATTAGTACATGTGTAGTGATGTGATGTCCTCCCCCTCCCTGTAACAGTCCCCATTACACAGCTGTGACTCTCAGTGCTGTGCTCAGGTTATTAGTACATGTGTAGTGATGTGATGTCCTCCCTCCTCCCATGTAACAGTCCCCCCATTACACAGCTGTGGACTCTCAGTGCTGTGATCAGGTTATTAAGTACATGTGTAGTGATGTGATGCTCCTCCCCTAGTAACAGTCCCCATTACACAGCTGTGACTCTCAGTGCTGTGCTCAGGTTATTAGTACATGTGTAGTGATGTGATGTCCTCCCTCCTCCCCTGTAACAGTCCCCATTACACAGCTGTGACTCTCAGTGCTGTGCTCAGGTTATTAGTACATGTGTAGTGATGTGATGTCCTCCTCCCATGTAACAGTCCCCATTACACAGCTGTGACTCTCAGTGCTGTGATCAGGTTATTAGTACATGTGTAGTGATGTGATGTCCTCCTCCTCCCTGTAACAGTCCCCATTACACAGCTGTGACTCTCAGTGCTGTGCTCAGGTTATTAGTACATGTGTAGTGATGTGATGTCCTCCCTCCTCCCATGTAACAGTCCCCATTACACAGCTGTGACTCTCAGTGCTGTGATCAGGTTATTAGTACATGTGTAGTGATGTGATGTCCTCCCCTGTAACAGTCCCCATTACACAGCTGTGACTCTCAGTGCTGTGATCAGGTTATTAGTACATGTGTAGTGATGTGATGTCCTCCCTCCTCCCTGTAACAGTCCCCATTACACAGCTGTGACTCTCAGTGCTGTGCTCAGGTTATTAGTACATGTGTAGTGATGTGATGTCCTCCCTCCTCCCCTGTAACAGTCCCCATTACACAGCTGTGACTCTCAGTGCTCTGCTCAGGTTATTAGTACATGTGTAGTGATGTGATGTCCTCCCCTGTAACAGTCCCCATTACACAGCTGTGACTCTCAGTGCTGTGCTCAGGTTATTAGTACATGTGTAGTGATGTGATGTCCTCCCTCCTCCCATGTAACAGTCCCCATTACACAGGCTGTGACTCTCAGTGCTGTGCTCAGGTTATTAGTACATGTGTAGTGATGTGATGTCCTCCCTCCTCCCATGTAACAGTCCCCATTACACAGCTGTTGACTCTCAGTGCTCTGCTCAGGTTATTAGTACATGTGTAGTGATGTGATGTCCTCCTCTCCCCTGTAACAGTCCCCATTACACAGCTGTGACTCTCAGTGCTGTGCTCAGGTTATTAGTACATGTGTAGTGATGTGATGTCCTCCCTCCTCCATGTAACAGTCCCATTACACAGCTGTGACTCTCAGTGCTGTGATCAGGTTATTAGTACATGTGTAGTGATGTGATGTCCTCCCTCCTCCCATGTAACAGTCCCCATTACACAGCTGTGACTTCAGTGCTGTGCTCAGGTTATTAGTACATGTGTAGTGATGTGATGTCCTCCTCCTCCCATGTAACAGTCCCCATTACACAGCTGTGACTCTCAGTGCTGTGCTCAGGTTATTAGTACATGTGTAGTGATGTGATGTCCTCCCTCCTCCCATGTAACAGTCCCCATTACACAGCTGTGACTCTCAGTGCTGTGCTCAGGTTATTAGTACATGTGTAGTGATGTGATGTCCTCCCTCCTCCCCTGTAACAGTCCCCATTACACAGCTGTGACTCTCAGTGCTGTGATCAGGTTATTAGTACATGTGTAGTGATGTGATGTCCTCCCTCCTCCCCTGTAACAGTCCCCATTACACAGCTGTGACTCTCAGTGCTGTGATCAGGTTATTAGTACATGTGTAGTGATGTGATGTCCCCCTCCTCCCATGTAACAGTCCCCATTACACAGCTGTGACTCTCAGTGCTGTGCTCAGGTTATTAGTACATGTGTAGTGATGTGATGTCCTCCCTCCTCCCCTGTAACAGTCCCCATTACACAGCTGTGACTCTCAGTGCTGTGCTCAGGGTATTAGTACATGTGTAGTGATGTGATGTCCTCCCTCCTCCCCTGTAACAGTCCCCATTACACAGCTGTGACTCTCAGTGCTGTGCTCAGGTTATTAGTACATGTGTAGTGATGTGATGTCCTCCCTCCTCCCCTGTAACAGTCCCCATTACACAGCTGTGACTCTCAGTGCTGTGCTCAGGTTATTAGTACATATGTAGTGATGTGATGTCCTCCCCCTCCCCTTTAACAGTCCCCATTACACAGCTGTGACTCTCAGTGCTGTGCTCAGGTTATTAGTACATGTGTAGTGATGTGATGTCCTCCCCCCTCCCCTGTAACAGTCCCCATTACACAGCTGTGACTCTCAGTGCTGTGCTCAGGTTATTAGTACATGTGTAGTGATGTGATGTCCTCCTCCTCCCCTGTAACAGTCCCCATTACACAGCTGTGACTCTCAGTGCTGTGCTCAGGTTATTAGTACATGTGTAGTGATGTGATGTCCTCCCTCCTCCCCTGTAACAGTCCCCATTACACAGCTGTGACTCTCAGTGCTGTGCTCAGGTTATTAGTACATGTGTAGTGATGTGATGTCCTCCCTCCCTCCCATGTAACAGTCCCCATTACACAGCTGTGACTCTCAGTGCTGTGCTCGGGTTATTAGTACATGTGTAGTGATGTGATGTCCTCCCTCCTCCCTGTAACAGTCCCCATTACACAGCTGTGACTCTCAGTGCTGTGCTCAGGTTATTAGTACATGTGTAGTGATGTGATGTCCTCCCCCCTCCCATGTAACAGTCCCCATTACACAGCTGTGACTCTCAGTACTGTGCTCAGGTTATTAGTACATATGTAGTGATGTGATGTCCTCCCTGAACAGTCCCCATTACACAGCTGTGACTCTCAGTGCTGTGCTCAGGTTATTAGTACATGTGTAGTGATGTGATGTCCTCCCTCCTCCCATGTAACAGTCCCCATTACACAGCTGTGACTCTCAGTGCTGTGCTCAGGTTATTAGTACATGTGTAGTGATGTGATGTCCTCCCTCCTCCCCTGTAACAGTCCCCATTACACAGCTGTTGACTCTCAGTGCTGTGCTCAGGTTATTAGTACATGTGTAGTGATGTGATGTCCTCCCTCCTCCCCTGTAACAGTCCCCCATTACACAGCTGTGACTCTCAGTGCTGTGCTCAGGTTATTAGTACATGTGTAGTGATGTGATGTCTCCCTCCTCCCTGTAACAGTCCCATTACACAGCTGTGACTCTCAGTGCTGTGCTCAGGTTATTAGTACATGTGTAGTGATGTGATGTCCTCCCTCCTCCCCTGTAACAGTCCCCATTACACAGCTGTGACTCTCAGTGCTGTGCTCAGGTTATTAGTACATGTGTAGTGATGTGATGTCCTCCCTCCTCCCCTGTAACAGTCCCCATTACACAGCTGTGACTCTCAGTGCTGTGCTCAGGTTATTAGTACATGTGTAGTGATGTGATGTCCTCCCCCCTCCCCTGTAACAGTCCCCATTACACAGCTGTGACTCTCAGTGCTGTGCTCAGGTTATTAGTACATGTGTAGTGATGTGATGTCCTCCCTCCTCCCCTGTACAGTCCCCATTACACTGCTGTGACTCCTCAGTGCTGTGCTCAGGTTATTAGTACATGAGTAGTGATTGATTCCTCCCTCCTCCCTGTAACAGTCCCCATTACACAGCTGTGACTCTCAGTGCTGTGATCAGGTTATTAGTAAATGTGTAGTGATGTGATGTCCTCCCTCCTCCCCTGTAACAGTCCCCATTACACAGCTGTGACTCTCAGTGCTGTGCTCAGGGGTATTAGTACATGTGTAGTGATGTGATGTCCTCCCTCCTCCCCTGTAACAGTCCCCATTACACAGCTGTGACTCTCAGTGCTGTGCTCAGGTTATTAGTACATGTGTAGTGATGTGATGTCCTCCCTCCTCCCATGTAACAGTCCCCATTACACAGCTGTGACTCTCAGTGCTGTTGCTCAGTTATTAGTACATGTGTAGTGATGTGATGTCCTCCCCCTCCCCTGAACAGTCCCCATTACACAGCTGTGACTCTCAGTGCTGTGCTCAGGTTATTAGTACATGTGTAGTGATGTGATGTCCTCCCTCCTCCCATGTAACAGTCCCCATTACACAGCTGTGACTCTCAGTGCTGTGCTCAGGTTATTAGTACATGTGTAGTGATGTGATGTCCTCCCCTGTAACAGTCCCATTACACAGCTGTGTGCTCTCAGTGCTGTGCTCAGGTTATTAGTACATGTGTAGTGATGTGATGTCCTCCCTCCTCCCCTGTAACAGTCCCCATTACACAGCTGTGACTCTCAGTGCTGTGCTCAGGTTATTAGTACATGTGTAGTGATGTGATGTCCTCCCTCCTCCCCTGTAAACAGTCCCCATTACACAGCTGTGACTCTCAGTGCTGTGCTCAGGTTATTAGTACATGTGTAGTGATGTGATGTCCTCCCTCCTCCCATGTAACAGTCCCCATTACACAGCTGTGACTCTCAGTGCTGTGCTCAGGTTATTAGTACATGTGTAGTGATGTGATGATCCTCCCTCCTCCCCTGTAACATTCCCCATTACACAGCTGTGACTCTCAGTGCTGTGCTCAGGTTATTAGTACATGTGTAGTGATGTGATGTCCTCCCCTGTAACAGTCCCATTACACAGCTGTGACTCTCAGTGCTGTGCTCAGGTTATTAGTACATGTGTAGTGATGTGATGTCCTCCCTCCTCCCATGTAACAGTCCCCATTACACAGCTGTGACTCTCAGTGCTGTGCTCAGGGTTATTAGTACATGTGTAGTGATGTGATGTCCTCCCTCCTCCCCTGTAACAGTCCCATTACACAGCTGTGACTCTCAGTGCTGTCGCTTCAGGTTATTAGTTCATGTGTAGTGATGTGATGTCCTCCCTCCTCCCCTGTAACAGTCCCCCATTTACATCAGCTGTGACTCTCAGTGCTGTGCTCAGGTTATTAGTACATGTGTAGTGATGTGATGTCCTCCCTCCTCCCCTGTAACAGTCCCCATTACACAGCTGTGACTCTCAGTGCTGTGCTCAGGTTATTAGTACATGTGTAGTGATGTGATGTCCTCCCTCCCATGTAACAGTCCCCATTACACAGCTGTGACTCTCAGTGCCTGTGCTCAGGTTTTAGTACATGTGTGAGTGATGTGATGTCCTCCCTCCTCCCATGTAACAGTCCCCATTACACAGCTGTGACTCTCAGTGCTGTGCTCAGGTTATTAGTACATGTGTAGTGATGTGATGTCCTCCCTCCTCCCATGTAACAGTCCCCATTACACAGCTGTGACTCTCAGTGCTGTGCTCAGGTTATTAGTACATGTGTAGTGATGTGATGTCCCTCCCCCCTCCCCTGTAACAGTCCCCCATTACACAGCTGTGACTCTCAGTGCTGTGCTCAGGTTATTAGTACATGTGTAGTGATGTGATGTCCTCCCTCCTCCCCTGTAACAGTCCCCATTACACAGCTGTGACTCTCAGTGCTGTGCTCAGGTTATTAGTACATGTGTAGTGATGTGATGTCCTCCCTCCTCCCATGTAACAGTCCCCATTACACAGCTGTGACTCTCAGTGCTGTGCTCAGGTTATTAGTACATGTGTAGGTGATGTGATGTCCTCCCTCCTCCCATGTAACAGTCCCCATTACACAGCTGTGACTTCTCAGTGCTGTGCTCAGGTTATTAGTACATGTGTAGTGATGTGATGTCCTCCCTCCTCCCCTGTAACAGTCCCCATTACACAGCTGTGACTCTCAGTGCTGTGCTCAGGTTATTAGTACATGTGTAGTGATGTGATGTCCTCCCTCCTCCCCTGTAACAGTCCCCATTACACAGCTGTGACTCTCAGTGCTGTGCTCAGGTTATTAGTACATGTGTAGTGATGTGATGTCCTCCCCCTCCCTGTAACAGTCCCCATTACACAGCTGTGACTCTCAGTGCTGTGCTCAGGTTATTAGTACATGTGTAGTGATGTGATGTCCTTCCTCCTCCCCATGTAACAGTCCCCATTACACAGCTGTGACTCTCAGTGCTGTGCTCAGGTTATTAGTACATGTGTAGTGATGTGATGTCCTCCCCTCCTCCCCATGTAACAGTCCCCATTACACAGCTGTGACTCTCAGTGCTGTGCTCAGGTTATTAGTACATGTGTAGTGATGTGATGTCCTCCCCCCTCCCATGTAACAGTCCCCATTACACAGCTGTGACTCTCAGTGCTGTGCTCAGGGTATTAGTACATGTGTAGTGATGTGATGTCCTCCCTCCTCCCTGTAACAGTCCCCATTACACAGCTGTGACTCTCAGTGCTGTGCTCAGGTTATTAGTACATGTGTAGTGATGTGATGTCCTCCCTCCTCCCCTGT
>JAUIMM010003700.1:0-19524 GCA_031769625.1 Taudactylus pleione
TGTGTGTAGTGCTGAGACACCCTTAGAGGTAAGTATGTGTGTGTAGTGCTGAGACACCCTTAGAGGTAAGTATGTGTGTGTGTAGTGCTGAGACACCCTTAGAGGTAAGTGTGTGTGTGTAGTGCTGAGACACCCTTAGAGGTAAGTATGTGTGTGTAGTGCTGAGACACCCTTAGAGGTAAGTATGTGTGTGTAGTGCTGAGACACCCTTAGAGGTAAGTATGTGTGTGTAGTGCTGAGGACACCCTTAGAGGTAAGTATGTGTGTGTAGTGCTGAGACACCCTTAGAGGTAAGTATGTGTGTGTAGTGCTGAGACACCCTTAGAGGTAAGTATGTGTGTGTGTAGTGCTGAGACACCCTTAGAGGTAAGTATGTGTGTGTAGTGCTGAGACACCCTTAGAGGTAAGTATGTGTGTGTAGTGCTGAGACACCCTTAGAGGTAAGTATGTGTGTGTAGTGCTGTACACCCTTAGAGGTAGTATGTTGTGTATTGAGACACCCTTAGAGGTAAGTATGTGTGTGTGTAGTGCTGAGACACCCTTAGAGGTAAGTATGTGTGTGTAGTGCTGAGACACCCTTAGAGGTAAGTATGTGTGTGTAGTGCTGAGACACCCTTAGAGGTAAGTATGTGTGTGTAGTGCTGAGACACCCTTAGAGGTAAGTATGTGTGTGTAGTGCTGAGACACCCTTAGAGGTAAGTATGGTGTGTGTAGTGCTGAGACACCCTTAGAGGTAAGTATGTGTGTGTGTAGTGCTGAGACACCCTTAGAGGTAAGTATGTGTGTGGTAGTGCTGAGACACCCTTAGAGGTAAGTATGTGTGTGTTAGTGCTGAGACACCCTTAGAGGTAAGTATGTGTGTGTAGTGCTGAGACACCCTTAGAGGTAAGTATGTGTGTGTGTAGTGCTGAGACACCCTTAGAGGTAAGTATGTGTGTGTAGTGCTGAGACACCCTTAGAGGTAAGTATGTGTTGTGTGTAGTGCTGAGACACCCTTAGAGGTAAGTATGTGTGTGTAGTGCTGAGACACCCTTAGAGGTAAGTATGTGTGTGTAGTGCTGAGACACCCTTAGAGGTAAGTATGTGTGTGTAGTGCTGAGACACCCTTAGAGGTAAGTATGTGTGTGTAGTGCTGAGATACCCTTAGAGGTAAGTATGTGTGTGTGTAGTGCTGAGACACCCTTAGAGGTAAGTATGTGTGTGTGTGTAGTGCTGAGACACCCTTAGAGGTAAGTATTGTGTGTGTGTAGTGCTGAGACACCCTTAGAGGTAAGTATGTGTGTGTGTAGTGCTGAGACACCCTTAGAGGTAAGTATGTGTGTGTGTAGTGCTGAGACACCCTTAGAGGTAAGTATGTGTGTGTAGGCTGACCCTAGGTAGTTGTGTAGTGCTGAGACACCCTTAGAGGTAAGTATGTGTTGTGTGTAGTGCTGAGACACCCTTAGAGGTAAGTATGTGTGTGTGTAGTGCTGAGACACCCTTAGAGGTAAGTATGTGTGTGTAGTGCTGAGACACCCTTAGAGGTAAGTATGTGTGTGTGTAGTGCTGAGACACCCTTAGAGGTAAGTATGTGTGTGTGTAGTGCTGAGACACCCTTAGAGGTAAGTATGTGTGTGTAGTGCTGAGACACCCTTAGAGGTAAGTATGTGTGTGTGTGTAGTGCTGAGACACCCTTAGAGGTAAGTATGTGTGTGTAGTGCTGAGACACCCTTAGAGGTAAGTATGTGTGTGTGTAGTGCTGAGACACCCTTAGAGGTAAGTATGTGTGTGTAGTGCTGAGACACCCTTAGAGGTAAGTATGTGTGTGTGTAGTGCTGAGACACCCTTAGAGGTAAGTATGTGTGTGTAGTGCTGAGACACCCTTAGAGGTAAGTATGTGTGTGTGTAGTGCTGAGACACCCTTAGAGGTAAGTATGTGTGTGTAGTGCTGAGACACCCTTAGAGGTAAGTATGTGTGTGTGTAGTGCTGAGACACCCTTAGAGGTAAGTATGTGTGTGTGTAGTGCTGAGACACCCTTAGAGGTAAGTATGTGTGTGTAGTGCTGAGACACCCTTAGAGGTAAGTATGTGTGTGTGTAGTGCTGAGACACCCTTAGAGGTAAGTATGTGTGTGTAGTGCTGAGACACCCTTAGAGGTAAGTATGTGTGTGTGTAGTGCTGAGACACCCTTAGAGGTAAGTATGTGTGTGTAGTGCTGAGACACCCTTAGAGGTAAGTATGTGTGTGTGTAGTGCTGAGACACCCTTAGAGGTAAGTATGTGTGTGTAGTGCTGAGACACCCTTAGAGGTAAGTATGTGTGTGTGTAGTGCTGAGACACCCTTAGAGGTAAGTATGTGTGTGTAGTGCTGAGACACCCTTAGAGGTAAGTATGTGTGTGTGTAGTGCTGAGACACCCTTAGAGGTAAGTATGTGTGTGTGTAGTGCTGAGACACCCTTAGAGGTAAGTATGTGTGTGTAGTGCTGAGACACCCTTAGAGGTAAGTATGTGTGTGTGTAGAGGTAAGTATGTGTGTGTGTAGTGCTGAGACACCCTTAGAGGTAAGTATGTGTGTGTGTAGTGCTGAGACACCCTTAGAGGTAAGTATGTGTGTGTGTAGTGCTGAGACACCCTTAGAGGTAAGTATGTGTGTGTGTAGTGCTGAGACACCCTTAGAGGTAAGTATGTGTGTGTGTAGTGCTGAGACACCCTTAGAGGTAAGTATGTGTGTGTGTAGTGCTGAGACACCCTTAGAGGTAAGTATGTGTGTGTGTAGTGCTGAGACACCCTTAGAGGTAAGTATGTGTGTGTAGTGCTGAGACACCCTTAGAGGTAAGTATGTGTGTGTAGTGCTGAGACACCCTTAGAGGTAAGTATGTGTGTGTGTAGTGCTGAGACACCCTTAGAGGTAAGTAGTGTGTGTGTGTGTAGTGCTGAGACACCCTTAGAGGTAAGTATGTGTGTGTAGTGCTGAGACACCCTTAGAGGTAAGTATGTGTGTGTAGTGCTGAGACACCCTTAGAGGTAAGTATGTGTGTGTGTAGTGCTGAGACACCCTTAGAGGTAAGTATGTGTGTGTGTGTAGTGCTGAGACACCCTTAGAGGTAAGTATGTGTGTGTAGTGCTGAGACACCCTTAGAGGTAAGTATGTGTGTGTGTAGTGCTGAGACACCCTTAGAGGTAAGTATGTGTGTGTGTAGTGCTGAGACACCCTTAGAGGTAAGTATGTGTGTGTTTGTGTAGTGCTGAGACACCCTTAGAGGTAAGTATGTGTGTGTGTAGTGCTGAGACACCCTTAGAGGTAAGTATGTGTGTGTAGTGCTGAGACACCCTTAGAGGTAAGTATGTGTGTGTGTAGTGCTGAGACACCCTTAGAGGTAAGTATGTGTGTGTAGTGCTGAGACACCCTTAGAGGTAAGTATGTGTGTGTGTAGTGCTGAGACACCCTTAGAGGTAAGTATGTGTGTGTGTAGTGCTGAGACACCCTTAGAGGTAAGTATGTGTGTGTAGTGCTGAGACACCCTTAGAGGTAAGTATGTGTGTGTGTAGTGCTGAGACACCCTTAGAGGTAAGTATGTGTGTGTAGTGCTGAGACACCCTTAGAGGTAAGTATGTGTGTGTGTAGTGCTGAGACACCCTTAGAGGTAAGTATGTGTGTGTGTGTGTAGTGCTGAGACACCCTTAGAGGTAAGTATGTGTGTGTAGTGCTGAGACACCCTTAGAGGTAAGTATGTGTGTGTAGTGCTGAGACACCCTTAGAGGTAAGTATGTGTGTGTAGTGCTGAGACACCCTTAGAGGTAAGTATGTGTGTGTGTGTAGTGCTGAGACACCCTTAGAGGTAAGTATGTGTGTGTGTAGTGCTGAGACACCCTTAGAGGTAAGTATGTGTGTGTAGTGCTGAGACACCCTTAGAGGTAAGTATGTGTGTGTGTAGTGCTGAGACACCCTTAGAGGTAAGTATGTGTTGTGTAGTGCTGAGACACCCTTAGAGGTAAGTATGTGTGTGTGTAGTGCTGAGACACCCTTAGAGGTAAGTATGTGTGTGTAGTGCTGAGACACCCTTAGAGGTAAGTATGTGTGTGTAGTGCTGAGACACCCTTAGAGGTAAGTATGTGTGTGTAGTGCTGAGACACCCTTAGAGGTAAGTATGTGTGTGTAGTGCTGAGACACCCTTAGAGGTAAGTATGTGTGTGTAGTGCTGAGACACCCTTAGAGGTAAGTATGTGTGTGTAGTGCTGAGACACCCTTAGAGGTAAGTATGTGTGTGTGTAGTGCTGAGACACCCTTAGAGGTAAGTATGTGTGTGTAGTGCTGAGACACCCTTAGAGGTAAGTATGTGTGTGTGTAGTGCTGAGACACCCTTAGAGGTAAGTATGTGTGTGTGTGTAGTGCTGAGACACCCTTAGAGGTAAGTATGTGTGTGTAGTGCTGAGACACCCTTAGAGGTAAGTATGTGTGTGTAGTGCTGAGACACCCTTAGAGGTAAGTATGTGTGTGTGTAGTGCTGAGACACCCTTAGAGGTAAGTATGTGTGTGTGTAGTGCTGAGACACCCTTAGAGGTAAGTATGTGTGTGTAGTGCTGAGACACCCTTAGAGGTAAGTATGTGTGTGTGTAGTGCTGAGACACCCTTAGAGGTAAGTATGTGTGTGTGTAGTGCTGAGACACCCTTAGAGGTAAGTATGTGTGTGTAGTGCTGAGACACCCTTAGAGGTAAGTATGTGTGTGTAGTGCTGAGACACCCTTAGAGGTAAGTATGTGTGTGTGTAGTGCTGAGACACCCTTAGAGGTAAGTATGTGTGTGTGTAGTGCTGAGACACCCTTAGAGGTAAGTATGTGTGTGTAGTGCTGAGACACCCTTAGAGGTAAGTATGTGTGTGTGTAGTGCTGAGACACCCTTAGAGGTAAGTATGTGTTGTGTGTGTAGTGCTGAGACACCCTTAGAGGTAAGTATGTGTGTGTAGTGCTGAGACACCCTTAGAGGTAAGTATGTGTGTGTAGTGCTGAGACACCCTTAGAGGTAAGTATGTGTGTGTGTAGTGCTGAGACACCCTTAGAGGTAAGTATGTGTGTGTAGTGCTGAGACACCCTTAGAGGTAAGTATGTGTGTGTGTAGTGCTGAGACACCCTTAGAGGTAAGTATGTGTGTGTGTAGTGCTGAGACACCCTTAGAGGTAAGTATGTGTGTGTGTAGTGCTGAGACACCCTTAGAGGTAAGTATGTGTGTGTAGTGCTGAGACACCCTTAGAGGTAAGTATGTGTGTGTAGTGCTGAGACACCCTTAGAGGTAAGTATGTGTGTGTGTAGTGCTGAGACACCCTTAGAGGTAAGTATGTGTGTGTAGTGCTGAGACACCCTTAGAGGTAAGTATGTGTGTGTAGTGCTGAGACACCCTTAGAGGTAAGTATGTGTGTGTAGTGCTGAGACACCCTTAGAGGTAAGTATGTGTGTGTGTAGTGCTGAGACACCCTTAGAGGTAAGTATGTGTGTGTGTAGTGCTGAGACACCCTTAGAGGTAAGTATGTGTGTGTGTAGTGCTGAGACACCCTTAGAGGTAAGTATTGTGTGTGTGTAGTGCTGAGACACCCTTAGAGGTAAGTATGTGTGTGTGTAGTGCTGAGACACCCTTAGAGGTAAGTATGTGTGTGTGTAGTGCTGAGACACCCTTAGAGGTAAGTATGTGTGTGTGTAGTGCTGAGACACCCTTAGAGGTAAGTATGTGTGTGTGTAGTGCTGAGACACCCTTAGAGGTAAGTATGTGTGTGTGTAGTGCTGAGACACCCTTAGAGGTAAGTATGTGTGTGTGTAGTGCTGAGACACCCTTAGAGGTAAGTATGTGTGTGTGTAGTGCTGAGACACCCTTAGAGGTAAGTATGTGTGTGTAGTGCTGAGACACCCTTAGAGGTAAGTATGTGTGTGTGTAGTGCTGAGACACCCTTAGAGGTAAGTATGTGTGTGTAGTGCTGAGACACCCTTAGAGGTAAGTATGTGTGTGTGTAGTGCTGAGACACCCTTAGAGGTAAGTATGTGTGTGTGTAGTGCTGAGACACCCTTAGAGGTAAGTATGTGTGTTGTGTGTAGTGCTGAGACACCCTTAGAGGTAAGTATGTGTGTGTGTAGTGCTGAGACACCCTTAGAGGTAAGTATGTGTGTGTGTGTAGTGCTGAGACACCCTTAGAGGTAAGTATGTGTGTGTGTAGTGCTGAGACACCCTTAGAGGTAAGTATGTGTGTGTGTAGTGCTGAGACACCCTTAGAGGTAAGTATGTGTGTGTGTAGTGCTGAGACACCCTTAGAGGTAAGTATGTGTGTGTTGTGTGTAGTGCTGAGACACCCTTAGAGGTAAGTATGTGTGTGTGTAGTGCTGAGACACCCTTAGAGGTAAGTATGTGTGTGTAGTGCTGAGACACCCTTAGAGGTAAGTATGTGTGTGTGTAGTGCTGAGACACCCTTAGAGGTAAGTATGTGTGTGTGTAGTGCTGAGACACCCTTAGAGGTAAGTATGTGTGTGTAGTGCTGAGACACCCTTAGAGGTAAGTATGTGTGTGTGTAGTGCTGAGACACCCTTAGAGGTAAGTATGTGTGTGTAGTGCTGAGACACCCTTAGAGGTAAGTATGTGTGTGTGTAGTGCTGAGACACCCTTAGAGGTAAGTATGTGTGTGTAGTGCTGAGACACCCTTAGAGGTAAGTATGTGTGTGTGTAGTGCTGAGACACCCTTAGAGGTAAGTATGTGTGTGTAGTGCTGAGACACCCTTAGAGGTAAGTATGTGTGTGTGTAGTGCTGAGACACCCTTAGAGGTAAGTATGTGTGTGTAGTGCTGAGACACCCTTAGAGGTAAGTATGTGTGTGTAGTGCTGAGACACCCTTAGAGGTAAGTATGTGTGTGTGTAGTGCTGAGACACCCTTAGAGGTAAGTATGTGTGTGTAGTGCTGAGACACCCTTAGAGGTAAGTATGTGTGTGTGTAGTGCTGAGACACCCTTAGAGGTAAGTATGTGTGTGTAGTGCTGAGACACCCTTAGAGGTAAGTATGTGTGTGTAGTGCTGAGACACCCTTAGAGGTAAGTATGTGTGTGTAGTGCTGAGACACCCTTAGAGGTAAGTATGTGTGTGTAGTGCTGAGACACCCTTAGAGGTAAGTATGTGTGTGTAGTGCTGAGACACCCTTAGAGGTAAGTATGTGTGTGTAGTGCTGAGACACCCTTAGAGGTAAGTATGTGTGTGTGTAGTGCTGAGACACCCTTAGAGGTAAGTATGTGTGTGTAGTGCTGAGACACCCTTAGAGGTAAGTATGTGTGTGTAGTGCTGAGACACCCTTAGAGGTAAGTATGTGTGTGTAGTGCTGAGACACCCTTAGAGGTAAGTATGTGTGTGTAGTGCTGAGACACCCTTAGAGGTAAGTATGTGTTGTGTGTAGTGCTGAGACACCCTTAGAGGTAAGTATGTGTGTGTAGTGCTGAGACACCCTTAGAGGTAAGTATGTGTGTGTAGTGCTGAGACACCCTTAGAGGTAAGTATGTGTGTGTAGTGCTGAGACACCCTTAGAGGTAAGTATGTGTGTGTAGTGCTGAGACACCCTTAGAGGTAAGTATGTGTGTGTAGTGCTGAGACACCCTTAGAGGGTAAGTATGTGTGTGTGTAGTGCTGAGACACCCTTAGAGGTAAGTATGTGTGTGTAGTGCTGAGACACCCTTAGAGGTAAGTATGTTTGTGTAGTGCTGAGACACCCTTAGAGGTAAGTATGTGTGTGTGTAGTGCTGAGATACCCTTAGAGGTAAGTATGTGTGTGTGTGTAGTGCTGAGATACCCTTAGAGGTAAGTATGTGTGTGTGTAGTGCTGAGACACCCTTAGAGGTAAGTATGTGTGTGTGTGTAGTGCTGAGACACCCTTAGAGGTAAGTATGTGTGTGTGTAGTGCTGAGACACCCTTAGAGGTAAGTATGTGTGTGTGTAGTGCTGAGACACCCTTAGAGGTAAGTATGTGTGTGTGTGTGTGTAGTGCTGAGACACCCTTAGAGGTAAGTATGTGTGTGTGTAGTGCTGAGACACCCTTAGAGGTAAGTATGTGTGTGTAGTGCTGAGACACCCTTAGAGGTAAGTATGTGTGTGTAGTGCTGAGACACCCTTAGAGGTAAGTATGTGTGTGTAGTGCTGAGACACCCTTAGAGGTAAGTATGTGTGTGTGTAGTGCTGAGACACCCTTAGAGGTAAGTATGTAGTGTGTAGTGCTGAGACACCCTTAGAGGTAAGTATGTGTGTGTGTAGTGCTGAGACACCCTTAGAGGTAAGTATGTGTGTGTAGTGCTGAGACACCCTTAGAGGTAAGTATGTGTGTGTAGTGCTGAGACACCCTTAGAGGTAAATATGTGTGTGTAGTGCTGAGACACCCTTAGAGGTAAGTATGTGTGTGTAGTGCTGAGACACCCTTAGAGGTAAGTATGTGTGTGTAGTGCTGAGACACCCTTAGAGGTAAGTATGTGTGTGTAGTGCTGAGATACCCTTAGAGGTAAGTATGTGTGTGTGTAGTGCTGAGACACCCTTAGAGGTAAGTATGTGTGTAGGTATGTGTGTAGTGCTGAGACCCTGTGTGTGTAGTGCTGAGACACCCTTAGAGGTAAGTATGTGTGTGTGTAGTGCTGAGACACCCTTAGAGGTAAGTATGTGTGTGTAGTGCTGAGACACCCTTAGAGGTAAGTATGTGTGTGTGTAGTGCTGAGACACCCTTAGAGGTAAGTATGTGTGTGTAGTGCTGAGACACCCTTAGAGGTAAGTATGTGTGTGTGTAGTGCTGAGACACCCTTAGAGGTAAGTATGTGTGTGTAGTGCTGAGACACCCTTAGAGGTAAGTATGTGTGTGTGTAGTGCTGAGACACCCTTAGAGGTAAGTATGTGTGTGTGTAGTGCTGAGACACCCTTAGAGGTAAGTATGTGTGTGTGTAGTGCTGAGACACCCTTAGAGGTAAGTATGTGTGTGTAGTGCTGAGACACCCTTAGAGGTAAGTATGTGTGTGTAGTGCTGAGACACCCTTAGAGGTAAGTATGTGTGTGTGTAGTGCTGAGACACCCTTAGAGGTAAGTATGTGTGTGTGTAGTGCTGAGACACCCTTAGAGGTAAGTATGTGTGTGTAGTGCTGAGACACCCTTAGAGGTAAGTATGTGTGTGTGTAGTGCTGAGACACCCTTAGAGGTAAGTATGTGTGTGTGTAGTGCTGAGACACCCTTAGAGGTAAGTATGTGTGTGTGTAGTGCTGAGACACCCTTAGAGGTAAGTATGTGTGTGTTGTGTGTAGTGCTGAGACACCCTTAGAGGTAAGTATGTGTGTGTGTAGTGCTGAGACACCCTTAGAGGTAAGTATGTGTGTGTAGTGCTGAGACACCCTTAGAGGTAAGTATGTGTGTGTGTAGTGCTGAGACACCCTTAGAGGTAAGTATGTGTGTGTGTAGTGCTGAGACACCCTTAGAGGTAAGTATGTGTGTGTAGTGCTGAGACACCCTTAGAGGTAAGTATGTGTGTGTGTAGTGCTGAGACACCCTTAGAGGTAAGTATGTGTGTGTGTAGTGCTGAGACACCCTTAGAGGTAAGTATGTGTGTGTGTAGTGCTGAGACACCCTTAGAGGTAAGTATGTGTGTGTAGTGCTGAGACACCCTTAGAGGTAAGTATGTGTGTGTGTAGTGCTGAGACACCCTTAGAGGTAAGTATGTGTGTGTAGTGCTGAGACACCCTTAGAGGTAAGTATGTGTGTGTGTAGTGCTGAGACACCCTTAGAGGTAAGTATGTGTGTGTAGTGCTGAGACACCCTTAGAGGTAAGTATGTGTGTGTGTAGTGCTGAGACACCCTTAGAGGTAAGTATGTGTGTGTGTAGTGCTGAGACACCCTTAGAGGTAAGTATGTGTGTGTGTAGTGCTGAGACACCCTTAGAGGTAAGTATGTGTGTGTGTAGTGCTGAGACACCCTTAGAGGTAAGTATGTGTGTGTAGTGCTGAGACACCCTTAGAGGTAAGTATGTGTGTGTGTAGTGCTGAGACACCCTTAGAGGTAAGTATGTGTGTGTAGTGCTGAGACACCCTTAGAGGTAAGTATGTGTGTGTGTAGTGCTGAGACACCCTTAGAGGTAAGTATGTGTGTGTAGTGCTGAGACACCCTTAGAGGTAAGTATGTGTGTGTAGTGCTGAGACACCCTTAGAGGTAAGTATGTGTGTGTGTAGTGCTGAGACACCCTTAGAGGTAAGTATGTGTGTGTGTAGTGCTGAGACACCCTTAGAGGTAAGTATGTGTGTGTGTAGTGCTGAGACACCCTTAGAGGTAAGTATGTGTGTGTAGTGCTGAGACACCCTTAGAGGTAAGTATGTGTGTGTGTAGTGCTGAGACACCCTTAGAGGTAAGTATGTGTGTGTGTAGTGCTGAGACACCCTTAGAGGTAAGTATGTGTGTGTGTAGTGCTGAGACACCCTTAGAGGTAAGTATGTGTGTGTAGTGCTGAGACACCCTTAGAGGTAAGTATGTGTGTGTGTAGTGCTGAGACACCCTTAGAGGTAAGTATGTGTGTGTAGTGCTGAGACACCCTTAGAGGTAAGTATGTGTGTGTGTAGTGCTGAGACACCCTTAGAGGTAAGTATGTGTGTGTAGTGCTGAGACACCCTTAGAGGTAAGTATGTGTGTGTGTAGTGCTGAGACACCCTTAGAGGTAAGTATGTGTGTGTAGTGCTGAGACACCCTTAGAGGTAAGTATGTGTGTGTAGTGCTGAGACACCCTTAGAGGTAAGTATGTGTGGTGCTGAGACACCCTTAGAGGTAAGTATGTGTGTGTAGTGCTGAGACACCCTTAGAGGTAAGTATGTGTGTGTGTAGTGCTGAGACACCCTTAGAGGTAAGTATGTGTGTGTGTGTAGTGCTGAGACACCCTTAGAGGTAAGTATGTGTGTGTAGTGCTGAGACACCCTTAGAGGTAAGTATGTGTGTGTGTAGTGCTGAGACACCCTTAGAGGTAAGTATGTGTGTGTAGTGCTGAGACACCCTTAGAGGTAAGTATGTGTGTGTAGTGCTGAGACACCCTTAGAGGTAAGTATGTGTGTGTGTAGTGCTGAGACACCCTTAGAGGTAAGTATGTGTGTGTGTGTAGTGCTGAGACACCCTTAGAGGTAAGTATGTGTGTGTGTAGTGCTGAGACACCCTTAGAGGTAAGTATGTGTGTGTAGTGCTGAGACACCCTTAGAGGTAAGTATGTGTGTGTGTAGTGCTGAGACACCCTTAGAGGTAAGTATGTGTGTGTGTGTGTAGTGCTGAGACACCCTTAGAGGTAAGTATGTGTGTGTAGTGCTGAGACACCCTTAGAGGTAAGTATGTGTGTGTGTAGTGCTGAGACACCCTTAGAGGTAAGTATGTGTGTGTGTAGTGCTGAGACACCCTTAGAGGTAAGTATGTGTGTGTGTGTAGTGCTGAGACACCCTTAGAGGTAAGTATGTGTGTGTAGTGCTGAGACACCCTTAGAGGTAAGTATGTGTGTGTAGTGCTGAGACACCCTTAGAGGTAAGTATGTGTGTGTGTAGTGCTGAGACACCCTTAGAGGTAAGTATGTGTGTGTAGTGCTGAGACACCCTTAGAGGTAAGTATGTGTGTGTAGTGCTGAGACACCCTTAGAGGTAAGTATGTGTGTGTAGTGCTGAGACACCCTTAGAGGTAAGTATGTGTGTGTAGTGCTGAGACACCCTTAGAGGTAAGTATGTGTGTGTAGTGCTGAGACACCCTTAGAGGTAAGTATGTGTGTGTAGTGCTGAGACACCCTTAGAGGTAAGTATGTGTGTGTAGTGCTGAGACACCCTTAGAGGTAAGTATGTGTGTGTGTAGTGCTGAGACACCCTTAGAGGTAAGTATGTGTTGTGTGTGTGTAGTGCTGAGACACCCTTAGAGGTAAGTATGTGTGTGTAGTGCTGAGACACCCTTAGAGGTAAGTATGTGTGTGTAGTGCTGAGACACCCTTAGAGGTAAGTATGTGTGTGTGTAGTGCTGAGACACCCTTAGAGGTAAGTATGTGTGTGTTGTGTGTGTAGTGCTGAGACACCCTTAGAGGTAAGTATGTGTGTGTGTAGTGCTGAGACACCCTTAGAGGTAAGTATGTGTGTGTAGTGCTGAGACACCCTTAGAGGTAAGTATGTGTGTGTGTAGTGCTGAGACACCCTTAGAGGTAAGTATGTGTGTGTAGTGCTGAGACACCCTTAGAGGTAAGTATGTGTGTGTGTAGTGCTGAGACACCCTTAGAGGTAAGTATGTGTGTGTAGTGCTGAGACACCCTTAGAGGTAAGTATGTGTGTGTGTAGTGCTGAGACACCCTTAGAGGTAAGTATGTGTGTGTAGTGCTGAGACACCCTTAGAGGTAAGTATGTGTGTGTAGTGCTGAGACACCCTTAGAGGTAAGTATGTGTGTGTAGTGCTGAGACACCCTTAGAGGTAAGTATGTGTGTGTAGTGCTGAGACACCCTTAGAGGTAAGTATGTGTGTGTAGTGCTGAGACACCCTTAGAGGTAAGTATGTGTGTGTAGTGCTGAGACACCCTTAGAGGTAAGTATGTGTGTGTGTAGTGCTGAGACACCCTTAGAGGTAAGTATGTGTGTGTGTAGTGCTGAGACACCCTTAGAGGTAAGTATGTGTGTGTAGTGCTGAGACACCCTTAGAGGTAAGTATGTGTGTGTAGTGCTGAGACACCCTTAGAGGTAAGTATGTGTGTGTGTAGTGCTGAGACACCCTTAGAGGTAAGTATGTGTGTGTGTGTAGTGCTGAGACACCCTTAGAGGTAAGTATGTGTGTGTAGTGCTGAGACACCCTTAGAGGTAAGTATGTGTGTGTGTAGTGCTGAGACACCCTTAGAGGTAAGTATGTGTGTGTGTGTGTGTAGTGCTGAGACACCCTTAGAGGTAAGTATGTGTGTGTAGTGCTGAGACACCCTTAGAGGTAAGTATGTGTGTGTAGTGCTGAGACACCCTTAGAGGTAAGTATGTGTGTGTGTAGTGCTGAGACACCCTTAGAGGTAAGTATGTGTGTGTGTGTAGTGCTGAGACACCCTTAGAGGTAAGTATGTGTGTGTAGTGCTGAGACACCCTTAGAGGTAAGTATGTGTGTGTGTAGTGCTGAGACACCCTTAGAGGTAAGTATGTGTGTGTGTGTGTAGTGCTGAGACACCCTTAGAGGTAAGTATGTGTGTGTGTAGTGCTGAGACACCCTTAGAGGTAAGTATGTGTGTGTAGTGCTGAGACACCCTTAGAGGTAAGTATGTGTGTGTGTAGTGCTGAGACACCCTTAGAGGTAAGTATGTGTGTGTGTGTAGTGCTGAGACACCCTTAGAGGTAAGTATGTGTGTGTAGTGCTGAGACACCCTTAGAGGTAAGTATGTGTGTGTAGTGCTGAGACACCCTTAGAGGTAAGTATGTGTGTGTGTAGTGCTGAGACACCCTTAGAGGTAAGTATGTGTGTGTAGTGCTGAGACACCCTTAGAGGTAAGTATGTGTGTGTGTAGTGCTGAGACACCCTTAGAGGTAAGTATGTGTGTGTAGTGCTGAGACACCCTTAGAGGTAAGTATGTGTGTGTAGTGCTGAGACACCCTTAGAGGTAAGTATGTGTGTGTAGTGCTGAGACACCCTTAGAGGTAAGTATGTGTGTGTAGTGCTGAGACACCCTTAGAGGTAAGTATGTGTGTGTAGTGCTGAGACACCCTTAGAGGTAAGTATGTGTGTGTAGTGCTGAGACACCCTTAGAGGTAAGTATGTGTGTGTAGTGCTGAGACACCCTTAGAGGTAAGTATGTGTGTGTAGTGCTGAGACACCCTTAGAGGTAAGTATGTGTGTGTGTAGTGCTGAGACACCCTTAGAGGTAAGTATGTGTGTGTGTAGTGCTGAGACACCCTTAGAGGTAAGTATGTGTGTGTAGTGCTGAGACACCCTTAGAGGTAAGTATGTGTGTGTAGTGCTGAGACACCCTTAGAGGTAAGTATGTGTGTGTAGTGCTGAGACACCCTTAGAGGTAAGTATGTGTGTGTGTGTAGTGCTGAGACACCCTTAGAGGTAAGTATGTGTGTGTGTAGTGCTGAGACACCCTTAGAGGTAAGTATGTGTGTGTGTAGTGCTGAGACACCCTTAGAGGTAAGTATGTGTGTGTGTAGTGCTGAGACACCCTTAGAGGTAAGTATGTGTGTGTGTAGTGCTGAGACACCCTTAGAGGTAAGTATGTGTGTGTGTAGTGCTGAGACACCCTTAGAGGTAAGTATGTGTGTGTGTAGTGCTGAGACACCCTTAGAGGTAAGTATGTGTGTGTGTAGTGCTGAGACACCCTTAGAGGTAAGTATGTGTGTGTAGTGCTGAGACACCCTTAGAGGTAAGTATGTGTGTGTGTAGTGCTGAGACACCCTTAGAGGTAAGTATGTGTGTGTGTAGTGCTGAGACACCCTTAGAGGTAAGTATGTGTGTGTGTAGTGCTGAGACACCCTTAGAGGTAAGTATGTGTGTGTAGTGCTGAGACACCCTTAGAGGTAAGTATGTGTGGTAGTGTAGTGCTGAGACACCCTTAGAGGTAAGTATGTGTGTGTGTAGTGCTGAGACACCCTTAGAGGTAAGTATGTGTGTGTAGTGCTGAGACACCCTTAGAGGTAAGTATGTGTGTGTGTAGTGCTGAGACACCCTTAGAGGTAAGTATGTGTGTGTGTAGTGCTGAGACACCCTTAGAGGTAAGTATGTGTGTGTGTAGTGCTGAGACACCCTTAGAGGTAAGTATGTGTGTGTGTAGTGCTGAGACACCCTTAGAGGTAAGTATGTGTGTGTGTGTAGTGCTGAGACACCCTTAGAGGTAAGTATGTGTGTGTAGTGCTGAGACACCCTTAGAGGTAAGTATGTGTGTGTGTAGTGCTGAGACACCCTTAGAGGTAAGTATGTGTGTGTGTAGTGCTGAGACACCCTTAGAGGTAAGTATGTGTGTGTGTAGTGCTGAGACACCCTTAGAGGTAAGTATGTGTGTGTGTAGTGCTGAGACACCCTTAGAGGTAAGTATGTGTGTGTGTAGTGCTGAGACACCCTTAGAGGTAAGTATGTGTGTGTGTAGTGCTGAGACACCCTTAGAGGTAAGTATGTGTGTGTGTAGTGCTGAGACACCCTTAGAGGTAAGTATGTGTGTGTGTAGTGCTGAGACACCCTTAGAGGTAAGTATGTGTGTGTAGTGCTGAGACACCCTTAGAGGTAAGTATGTGTGTGTAGTGCTGAGACACCCTTAGAGGTAAGTATGTGTGTGTGTAGTGCTGAGACACCCTTAGAGGTAAGTATGTGTGTGTGTAGTGCTGAGACACCCTTAGAGGTAAGTATGTGTGTGTGTAGTGCTGAGACACCCTTAGAGGTAAGTATGTGTGTGTAGTGCTGAGACACCCTTAGAGGTAAGTATGTGTGTGTGTAGTGCTGAGACACCCTTAGAGGTAAGTATGTGTGTGTAGTGCTGAGACACCCTTAGAGGTAAGTATGTGTGTGTAGTGCTGAGACACCCTTAGAGGTAAGTATGTGTGTGTAGTGCTGAGACACCCTTAGAGGTAAGTATGTGTGTGTAGTGCTGAGACACCCTTAGAGGTAAGTATGTGTGTGTAGTGCTGAGACACCCTTAGAGGTAAGTATGTGTGTGTAGTGCTGAGACACCCTTAGAGGTAAGTATGTGTGTGTAGTGCTGAGACACCCTTAGAGGTAAGTATGTGTGTGTAGTGCTGAGACACCCTTAGAGGTAAGTATGTGTGTGTGTAGTGCTGAGACACCCTTAGAGGTAAGTATGTGTGTGTGTAGTGCTGAGACACCCTTAGAGGTAAGTATGTGTGTGTAGTGCTGAGACACCCTTAGAGGTAAGTATGTGTGTGTAGTGCTGAGACACCCTTAGAGGTAAGTATGTGTGTGTGTAGTGCTGAGACACCCTTAGAGGTAAGTATGTGTGTGTGTAGTGCTGAGACACCCTTAGAGGTAAGTATGTGTGTGTAGTGCTGAGACACCCTTAGAGGTAAGTATGTGTGTGTGTAGTGCTGAGACACCCTTAGAGGTAAGTATGTGTGTGTGTGTAGTGCTGAGACACCCTTAGAGGTAAGTATGTGTGTGTAGTGCTGAGACACCCTTAGAGGTAAGTATGTGTGTGTAGTGCTGAGACACCCTTAGAGGTAAGTATGTGTGTGTGTAGTGCTGAGACACCCTTAGAGGTAAGTATGTGTGTGTGTAGTGCTGAGACACCCTTAGAGGTAAGTATGTGTGTGTAGTGCTGAGACACCCTTAGAGGTAAGTATGTGTGTGTGTAGTGCTGAGACACCCTTAGAGGTAAGTATGTGTGTGTTGTGTAGTGCTGAGACACCCTTAGAGGTAAGTATGTGTGTGTAGTGCTGAGACACCCTTAGAGGTAAGTATGTGTGTGTAGTGCTGAGACACCCTTAGAGGTAAGTATGTGTGTGTGTAGTGCTGAGACACCCTTAGAGGTAAGTATGTGTGTGTGTAGTGCTGAGACACCCTTAGAGGTAAGTATGTGTGTGTGTAGTGCTGAGACACCCTTAGAGGTAAGTATGTGTGTGTAGTGCTGAGACACCCTTAGAGGTAAGTATGTGTGTGTGTAGTGCTGAGACACCCTTAGAGGTAAGTATGTGTGTGTAGTGCTGAGACACCCTTAGAGGTAAGTATGTGTGTGTGTAGTGCTGAGACACCCTTAGAGGTAAGTATGTGTGTGTAGTGCTGAGACACCCTTAGAGGTAAGTATGTGTGTGTAGTGCTGAGACACCCTTAGAGGTAAGTATGTGTGTGTAGTGCTGAGACACCCTTAGAGGTAAGTATGTGTGTGTAGTGCTGAGACACCCTTAGAGGTAAGTATGTGTGTGTAGTGCTGAGACACCCTTAGAGGTAAGTATGTGTGTGTAGTGCTGAGACACCCTTAGAGGTAAGTATGTGTGTGTAGTGCTGAGACACCCTTAGAGGTAAGTATGTGTGTGTAGTGCTGAGACACCCTTAGAGGTAAGTATGTGTGTGTAGTGCTGAGACACCCTTAGAGGTAAGTATGTGTGTGTGTAGTGCTGAGACACCCTTAGAGGTAAGTATGTGTGTGTAGTGCTGAGACACCCTTAGAGGTAAGTATGTGTGTGTGTAGTGCTGAGACACCCTTAGAGGTAAGTATGTGTGTGTGTAGTGCTGAGACACCCTTAGAGGTAAGTATGTGTGTGTGGTAGTGCTGAGACACCCTTAGAGGTAAGTATGTGTGTGTGTAGTGCTGAGACACCCTTAGAGGTAAGTATGTGTGTGTAGTGCTGAGACACCCTTAGAGGTAAGTATGTGTGTGTGTAGTGCTGAGACACCCTTAGAGGTAAGTATGTGTGTGTGTAGTGCTGAGACACCCTTAGAGGTAAGTATGTGTGTGTGTAGTGCTGAGACACCCTTAGAGGTAAGTATGTGTGTGTGTAGTGCTGAGACACCCTTAGAGGTAAGTATGTGTGTGTGTAGTGCTGAGACACCCTTAGAGGTAAGTATGTGTGTGTAGTGCTGAGACACCCTTAGAGGTAAGTATGTGTGTGTGTAGTGCTGAGACACCCTTAGAGGTAAGTATGTGTGTGTAGTGCTGAGACACCCTTAGAGGTAAGTATGTGTGTGTGTAGTGCTGAGACACCCTTAGAGGTAAGTATGTGTGTGTAGTGCTGAGACACCCTTAGAGGTAAGTATGTGTGTGTAGTGCTGAGACACCCTTAGAGGTAAGTATGTGTGTGTGTAGTGCTGAGACACCCTTAGAGGTAAGTATGTGTGTGTGTAGTGCTGAGACACCCTTAGAGGTAAGTATGTGTGTGTGTAGTGCTGAGACACCCTTAGAGGTAAGTATGTGTGTGTGTAGTGCTGAGACACCCTTAGAGGTAAGTATGTGTGTGTGTAGTGCTGAGACACCCTTAGAGGTAAGTATGTGTGTGTGTAGTGCTGAGACACCCTTAGAGGTAAGTATGTGTGTGTAGTGCTGAGACACCCTTAGAGGTAAGTATGTGTGTGTGTAGTGCTGAGACACCCTTAGAGGTAAGTATGTGTGTGTGTAGTGCTGAGACACCCTTAGAGGTAAGTATGTGTGTGTGTAGTGCTGAGACACCCTTAGAGGTAAGTATGTGTGTGTGTAGTGCTGAGACACCCTTAGAGGTAAGTATGTGTGTGTGTAGTGCTGAGACACCCTTAGAGGTAAGTATGTGTGTGTGTAGTGCTGAGACACCCTTAGAGGTAAGTATGTGTGTGTGTAGTGCTGAGACACCCTTAGAGGTAAGTATGTGTGTGTGTAGTGCTGAGACACCCTTAGAGGTAAGTATGTGTGTGTGTAGTGCTGAGACACCCTTAGAGGTAAGTATGTGTGTGTAGTGCTGAGACACCCTTAGAGGTAAGTATGTGTGTGTGTAGTGCTGAGACACCCTTAGAGGTAAGTATGTGTGTGTAGTGCTGAGACACCCTTAGAGGTAAGTATGTGTGTGTGTAGTGCTGAGACACCCTTAGAGGTAAGTATGTGTGTGTAGTGCTGAGACACCCTTAGAGGTAAGTATGTGTGTGTGTAGTGCTGAGACACCCTTAGAGGTAAGTATGTGTGTGTGTAGTGCTGAGACACCCTTAGAGGTAAGTATGTGTGTGTGTAGTGCTGAGACACCCTTAGAGGTAAGTATGTGTGTGTGTAGTGCTGAGACACCCTTAGAGGTAAGTATGTGTGTGTAGTGCTGAGACACCCTTAGAGGTAAGTATGTGTGTGTGTAGTGCTGAGACACCCTTAGAGGTAAGTATGTGTGTGTGTAGTGCTGAGACACCCTTAGAGGTAAGTATGTGTGTGTAGTGCTGAGACACCCTTAGAGGTAAGTATGTGTGTGTGTAGTGCTGAGACACCCTTAGAGGTAAGTATGTGTGTGTAGTGCTGAGACACCCTTAGAGGTAAGTATGTGTGTGTGTAGTGCTGAGACACCCTTAGAGGTAAGTATGTGTGTGTGTAGTGCTGAGACACCCTTAGAGGTAAGTATGTGTGTGTAGTGTGCTGAGACACCCTTAGAGGTAAGTATGTGTGTGTAGTGCTGAGACACCCTTAGAGGTAAGTATGTGTGTGTAGTGCTGAGACACCCTTAGAGGTAAGTATGTGTGTGTAGTGCTGAGACACCCTTAGAGGTAAGTATGTGTGTGTGTAGTGCTGAGACACCCTTAGAGGTAAGTATGTGTGTGTAGTGCTGAGACACCCTTAGAGGTAAGTATGTGTGTGTGTAGTGCTGAGACACCCTTAGAGGTAAGTATGTGTGTGTGTAGTGCTGAGACACCCTTAGAGGTAAGTATGTGTGTGTAGTGCTGAGACACCCTTAGAGGTAAGTATGTGTGTGTAGTGCTGAGACACCCTTAGAGGTAAGTATGTGTGTGTAGTGCTGAGACACCCTTAGAGGTAAGTATGTGTGTGTGTAGTGCTGAGACACCCTTAGAGTAAGTATGTGTGTGTAGTGCTGAGACACCCTTAGAGGTAAGTATGTGTGTGTAGTGCTGAGACACCCTTAGAGGTAAGTATGTGTGTGT
>JAUIMM010003701.1:0-27127 GCA_031769625.1 Taudactylus pleione
CCTAGGAACCCTTTCTTTGACCTGCTGTTTCTACACCACTTTCTGATCAAAATGGCCCGAAATTTCGTGTGAATGTAGCTCAGAGCAAGCTCTTTCCAGCCATACTGGTCCAATAATTGTAGACCACATGGATCGATAACTGCAAGCATTTAAAGCAAATAAAAATCTCCATTGACTTAAAGTGGACCGAAGGAGCCTAGGAACCCTTTCTTTGACCTGCTGTTTCTTCAACACCTTACTGTCAAAATTGCCCGAAATTTCAGGTGAATGTAGCTCTGAACAAGCTCTTTCCAGCCATACTGGTCCAATAATTGTAGACCACATGGATCGATAACTGCAAGCATTTAAAGCAAATAAAAATCTCCATTGACTTAAAGTGGACCGAAGGAGTCTAGGAACCCTTTCTTTGACCTGCTGTTTCTACACCACCTTCTGATCAAAATGGCCCGAAATTTCGTGTGAATGTAGCTCTGAACAAGCTCTTTCCAGCCATACTGGTCCAATAATTGTAGACCACATGGATCGATAACTGCAAGCATTTAAAGCAAATAAAAATCTCCATTGACTTAAAGTGGACCGACGGAGCCTGGGCACCCTTTCTTTGACCTGCTGTTTCTACACCACCTTACTGTCAAAATGGCACGAAATTTCATGTGAATGTAGCTCTGAACAAGCTCTTTCCAGCCATACTGGTCCAATAATAGTAGACCACATGGATCGATAACTGCAAGCATTTAACGCAAATAAAAATCTCCATTGACTTAAAGTGGACCGAAGGAGCCTAGGAACCCTTTCTTTGACCTGCTGTTTCTACACCACTTTCTGATCAAAATGGCCTGAAATTTCGTGTGAATGTAGCTCAGAGCAAGCTCTTTCCAGCCATACTGGTCCAATAATTGTAGACCACATGGATCGATAAGTGCAAGCATTTAAAGCAAATAAAAATCTCCATTGACTTAAAGTGGACCGAAGGAGCCTAGGAACCCTTTCTTTGACCTGCTGTTTCTACACCACCTTCTGATCAAAATGGCCCGAAATTTCGTGTGAATGTAGCTCTGAACAAGCTCTTTCCAGCCATACTGGTCCAATAATTGTAGACCACATGGATCGATAACTGCAAGCATTTAAAGCAAATAAAATCTCCATTGACTTAAAGTGGACCGAAGGATCCTAGGAACCCTTTCTTTGACCTGCTGTTTCTACACCACCTTCTGATCAAAATGGCCCGAAATTTCGTGTGAATGTAGCTCTGAACAAGCTCTTTCCAGCCATACTGGTCCAACAATTGTAGACCACATGGATCGATAACTGCAAGCATTTAAAACAAATAAAAATCTCCATTGACTTAAAGTGGACCGACGGAGCCTGGGCACCCTTTCTTTGACCTGCTGTTTCTACACCACCTTACTGTCAAAATGGCACGAAATTTCATGTGAATGTAGCTCTGAACAAGCTCTTTCCAGCCATACTGGTCCAATAATAGTAGACCACATGGATCGATAACTGCAAGCATTTAACGCAAATAAAAATCTCCATTGACTTAAAGTGGACCGAAGGAGCCTAGGAACCCTTTCTTTGACCTGCTGTTTCTACACCACTTTCTGATCAAAATGGCCCGAAATTTCGTGTGAATGTAGCTCAGAGCAAGCTCTTTCCAGCCATACTGGTACAATAATTGTAGACCACATGGATCGATAAGTGCAAGCATTTAAAGCAAATAAAAATCTCCATTGACTTAAAGTGGACCGAAGGAGCCTAGGAACCCTTTCTTTGACCTGCTGTTTCTACACCACCTTACTATCAAAATGGCACGAAATTTCATGTGAATGTAGCTCTGAACAAGCTCTTTCCAGCCATACTGGTCCAATAATAGTAGACCACATGGATCGATAACTGCAAGCATTTAACACAAATAAAAATCTCCATTGACTTAAAGTAAACCGAAGGAGCCTAGGAACCCTTTCTTTGACCTGCTGTTTCTACACCACTTTCTGATCAAAATGGCCCGAAATTTCGTGTGAATGTAGCTCAGAGCAAGCTCTTTCCAGCCATACTGGTCCAATAATTGTAGACCACATGGATCGATAACTGCAAGCATTTAAAGCAAATAAAAATCTCCATTGACTTAAAGTGGACCGAAGGAGCCTAGGAACCCTTTCTTTGACCTGCTGTTTATTCAACACCTTACTGTCAAAATTGCCCGAAATTTCAGGTGAATGTAGCTCTGAACAAGCTCTTTCCAGCCATACTGGTCCAATAATTGTAGACCACATGGATCAATAACTGCAAGCATTTAAAGCAAATAAAAATCTCCATTGACTTAAAGTGGACCGAAGGAGCCTAGGAACCCTTTCTTTGACCTGCTGTTTCTACACCACCTTCTGATCAAAATGGCCCGAAATATCATGTGAATGTAGCTCTGAACAAGCTCTTTCCTGCGATACTGGTCCAATAATTGTAGACCACATGGATCGATAACTGCAAGCATTTAAAGCAAATAAAAATCTCCATTGACTTAAAGTGGACCGATGGAGCCTAGGAACCCTTTCTTTGACCTGCTATTTCTACACCACCTTACTGTCAAAATGGCCCGAAATTTCATGTGAATGAAGCTCTGATCAAGCTCTTTCCAGCCATACTGGTCCAATAATTGTAGACCACATGGATCGATAACTGCAAGCATTTAAAGCAAATAAAAATCTCCATTGACTTAAAGTGGACCGAAGGAGTCTAGGAACCCTTTCTTTGACCTGCTGTTTCTACACCACCTTCTGATCAAAATGGCCCGAAATTTCTTGTGAATGTAGCTCTGAACAAGCTCTTTCCAGCCATACTGGTCCAATAATTGTAGACCACATGGATCGATAACTGCAAGCATTTAAAGCAAATAAAAATCTCCATTGACTTAAAGTGGACCGAAGGAGTCTAGGAACCCTTTCTTTGACCTGCTGTTTCTACACCACCTTCTGATCAAAATGGCCCGAAATTTCGTGTGAATGTAGCTCTGAACAAGCTCTTTCCAGCCATACTGGTCCAATAATAGTAGACCACATGGATCGATAACTGCAAGCATTTAACACAAATAAAAATCTCCATTGACTTAAAGTAAACCGAAGGAGCCTAGGAACCCTTTCTTTGACCTGCTGTTTCTACACCACTTTCTGATCAAAATGGCCCGAAATTTCATGTGAATGTAGCTCAGAGCAAGCTCTTTCCAGCCATACTGGTCCAATAATTGTAGACCACATGGATCGATAACTGCAAGCATTTAAAGCAAATAAAAATCTCCATTGACTTAAAGTGGACCGAAGGAGCCTAGGAACCCTTTCTTTGACCTGCTGTTTCTTCAACACCTTACTGTCAAAATTGCCCGAAATTTCAGGTGAATGTAGCTCTGAACAAGCTCTTTCCAGCCATACTGGTCCAATAATTGTAGACCACATGGATCAATAACTGCAAGCATTTAAAGCAAATAAAAATCTCCATTGACTTAAAGTGGACCGAAGGAGCCTAGGAACCCTTTCTTTGACCTGCTGTTTCTACACCACCTTCTGATCAAAATGGCCCGAAATATCATGTGAATGTAGCTCTGAACAAGCTCTTTCCTGCGATACTGGTCCAATAATTGTAGACCACATGGATCGATAACTGCAAGCATTTAAAGCAAATAAAAATCTCCATTGACTTAAAGTGGACCGAAGGAGTCTAGGAACCCTTTCTTTGACCTGCTGTTTCTACACCACCTTCTGATCAAAATGGCCCGAAATTTCGTGTGAATGTAGCTCTGAACAAGCTCTTTCCAGCCATACTGGTCCAACAATTGTAGACCACATGGATCGATAACTGCAAGCATTTAAAGCAAATAAAAATCTCCATTGACTTAAAGTGGACCGACGGAGCCTGGGCACCCTTTCTTTGACCTGCTGTTTCTACACCACCTTACTGTCAAAATGGCACGAAATTTCATGTGAATGTAGCTCTGAACAAGCTCTTTCCAGCCATACTGGTCCAATAATAGTAGACCACATGGATCGATAACTGCAAGCATTTAACTCAAATAAAAATCTCCATTGACTTAAAGTGGACCGAAGGAGCCTAGGAACCCTTTCTTTGACCTGCTGTTTCTACACCACTTTCTGATCAAAATGGCCCGAAATTTCGTGTGAATGTAGCTCAGAGCAAGCTCTTTCCAGCCATACTGGTCCAATAATTGTAGACCACATGGATCGATAAGTGCAAGCATTTAAAGCAAATAAAAATCTCCATTGACTTAAAGTGGACCGAAGGAGCCTAGGAACCCTTTCTTTGACCTGCTGTTTCTACACCACCTTACTATCAAAATGGCACGAAATTTCATGTGAATGTAGCTCTGAACAAGCTCTTTCCAGCCATACTGGTCCAATAATAGTAGACCACATGGATCGATAACTGCAAGCATTTAACACAAATAAAAATCTCCATTGACTTAAAGTAAACCGAAGGAGCCTAGGAACCCTTTCTTTGACCTGCTGTTTCTTCAACACCTTACTGTCAAAATTGCCCGAAATTTCAGGTGAATGTAGCTCTGAACAAGCTCTTTCCAGCCATACTGGTCCAATAATTGTAGACCACATGGATCAATAACTGCAAGCATTTAAAGCAAATAAAAATCTCCATTGACTTAAAGTGGACCGAAGGAGCCTAGGAACCCTTTCTTTGACCTGCTGTTTCTACACCACCTTCTGATCAAAATGGCCCGAAATATCATGTGAATGTAGCTCTGAACAAGCTCTTTCCTGCGATACTGGTCCAATAATTGTAGACCACATGGATCGATAACTGCAAGCATTTAAAGCAAATAAAAATCTCCATTGACTTAAAGTGGACCGATGGAGCCTAGGAACCCTTTCTTTGACCTGCTATTTCTACACCACCTTACTGTCAAAATGGCCCGAAATTTCATGTGAATGAAGCTCTGATCAAGCTCTTTCCAGCCATACTGGTCCAATAATTGTAGACCACATGGATCGATAACTGCAAGCATTTAAAGCAAATAAAAATCTCCATTGACTTAAAGTGGACCGAAGGAGTCTAGGAACCCTTTCTTTGACCTGCTGTTTCTACACCACCTTCTGATCAAAATGGCCCGAAATTTCATGTGAATGTAGCTCTGAACAAGCTCTTTCCAGCCATACTGGTCCAATAATTGTAGACCACATGGATCGATAACTGCAAGCATTTAAAGCAAATAAAAATCTCCATTGACTTAAAGTGGACCGAAGGAGTCTAGGAACCCTTTCTTTGACCTGCTGTTTCTACACCACCTTCTGATCAAAATGGCCCGAAATTTCGTGTGAATGTAGCTCTGAACAAGCTCTTTCCAGCCATACTGGTCCAATAATAGTAGACCACATGGATCGATAACTGCAAGCATTTAACACAAATAAAAATCTCCATTGACTTAAAGTAAACCGAAGGAGCCTAGGAACCCTTTCTTTGACCTGCTGTTTCTACACCACTTTCTGATCAAAATGGCCCGAAATTTCGTGTGAATGTAGCTCAGAGCAAGCTCTTTCCAGCCATACTGGTCCAATAATTGTAGACCACATGGATCGATAACTGCAAGCATTTAAAGCAAATAAAAATCTCCATTGACTTAAAGTGGACCGAAGGAGCCTAGGAACCCTTTCTTTGACCTGCTGTTTCTTCAACACCTTACTGTCAAAATTGCCCGAAATTTCAGGTGAATGTAGCTCTGAACAAGCTCTTTCCAGCCATACTGGTCCAATAATTGTAGACCACATGGATCAATAACTGCAAGCATTTAAAGCAAATAAAAATCTCCATTGACTTAAAGTGGACCGAAGGAGCCTAGGAACCCTTTCTTTGACCTGCTGTTTCTACACCACCTTCTGATCAAAATGGCCCGAAATATCATGTGAATGTAGCTCTGAACAAGCTCTTTCCTGCGATACTGGTCCAATAATTGTAGACCACATGGATCGATAACTGCAAGCATTTAAAGCAAATAAAAATCTCCATTGACTTAAAGTGGACCGAAGGAGTCTAGGAACCCTTTCTTTGACCTGCTGTTTCTACACCACCTTCTGATCAAAATGGCCCGAAATTTCGTGTGAATGTAGCTCTGAACAAGCTCTTTCCTGCGATACTGGTCCAATAATTGTAGACCACATGGATCGATAACTGCAAGCATTTAAAGCAAATAAAAATCTCCATTGACTTAAAGTGGACCGATGGAGCCTAGGAACCCTTTCTTTGACCTGCTATTTCTACACCACCTTACTGTCAAAATGGCCCGAAATTTCATGTGAATGAAGCTCTGATCAAGCTCTTTCCAGCCATACTGGTCCAATAATTGTAGACCACATGGATCGATAACTGCAAGCATTTAAAGCAAATAAAAATCTCCATTGACTTAAAGTGGACCGAAGGAGTCTAGGAACCCTTTCTTTGACCTGCTGTTTCTACACCACCTTCTGATCAAAATGGCCCGAAATTTCGTGTGAATGTAGCTCTGAACAAGCTCTTTCCAGCCATACTGGTCCAATAATTGTAGACCACATGGATCGATAACTGCAAGCATTTAAAGCAAATAAAAATCTCCATTGACTTAAAGTGGACCGAAGGAGTCTAGGAACCCTTTCTTTGACCTGCTGTTTCTACACCACCTTCTGATCAAAATGGCCCGAAATTTCGTGTGAATGTAGCTCTGAACAAGCTCTTTCCAGCCATACTGGTCCAATAATTGTAGACCACATGGATCGATAACTGCAAGCATTTAAAGCAAATAAAAATCTCCATTGACTTAAAGTGGACCGACGGAGCCTGGGCACCCTTTCTTTGACCTGCTGTTTCTACACCACCTTACTGTCAAAATGGCACGAAATTTCATGTGAATGTAGCTCTGAACAAGCTCTTTCCAGTCATACTGGTCCAATAATAGTAGACCACATGGATCGATAACTGCAAGCATTTAACACAAATAAAAATCTCCATTGACTTAAAGTGGACCGAAGGAGCCTAGGAACCCTTTCTTTGACCTGCTGTTTCTACAACACCTTACTGTCAAAATGGCCCGAAATTTCATGTGAATGTAGCTCTGAACAAGCTCTTTCCAGCCATACTGGTCCAATAATTGTAGACCACATGGATCAATAACTGCAAGCATTTAAAGCAAATAAAATTCTCCACTGACTTAAAGTGGACCGAAGGAGCCTAGGAACCCTTTCTTTGACCTGCTGTTTCTACACCACCTTCTGATCAAAATGGCCCGAAATATCATGTGAATGTAGCTCTGAACAAGCTCTTTCCTGCGATACTGGTCCAATAATTGTAGACCACATGGATCGATAACTGCAAGCATTTAACGCAAATAAAAATCTCCATTGACTTAAAGTGGACCGAAGGAGCCTAGGAACCCTTTATTTGAACTGCTGTTTCTACACCACTTTCTGATCAAAATGGCCCGAAATTTCGTGTGAATGTAGCTCAGAGCAAGCTCTTTCCAGCCATACTGGTCCAATAATTGTAGACCACATGGATCGATAACTGCAAGCATTTAAAGCAAATAAAAATCTCCATTGACTTAAAGTTGACCGAAGGAGCCAAGGAACCCTTTCTTTGACCTGCTGTTTCTACACCACCTTCTGATCAAAATGGCCCGAAATTTAGTGTGAATGTAGCTCTGAACAAGCTCTTTCCAGCCATACTGGTCCAATAATTGTAGACCACATGGATCGATAACTGCAAGCATTTAAAGCAAATAAAAATCTCCATTGACTTAAAGTGGACCGAAGGAGCCTAGGAACCCTTTCTTTGACCTGCTGTTTCTTCAACACCTTACTGTCAAAATTGCCCGAAATTTCAGGTGAATGTAGCTCTGAACAAGCTCTTTCCAGCCATACTGGTCCAATAATTGTAGACCACATGGATCAATAACTGCAAGCATTTAAAGCAAATAAAAATCTCCATTGACTTAAAGTGGACCGAAGGAGCCTAGGAACCCTTTCTTTGACCTGCTGTTTCTACACCACCTTCTGATCAAAATGGCCCGAAATATCATGTGAATGTAGCTCTGAACAAGCTCTTTCCTGCGATACTGGTCCAATAATTGTAGACCACATGGATCGATAACTGCAAGCATTTAAAGCAAATAAAAATCTCCATTGACTTAAAGTGGACCGATGGAGCCTAGGAACCCTTTCTTTGACCTGCTATTTCTACACCACCTTACTGTCAAAATGGCCCGAAATTTCATGTGAATGAAGCTCTGATCAAGCTCTTTCCAGCCATACTGGTCCAATAATTGTAGACCACATGGATCGATAACTGCAAGCATTTAAAGCAAATAAAAATCTCCATTGACTTAAAGTAAACCGAAGGAGCCTAGGAACCCTTTCTTTGACCTGCTGTTTCTTCAACACCTTACTGTCAAAATTGCCCGAAATTTCAGGTGAATGTAGCTCTGAACAAGCTCTTTCCAGCCATACTGGTCCAATAATTGTAGACCACATGGATCAATAACTGCAAGCATTTAAAGCAAATAAAAATCTCCATTGACTTAAAGTGGACCGAAGGAGCCTAGGAACCCTTTCTTTGACCTGCTGTTTCTACACCACCTTCTGATCAAAATGGCCCGAAATATCATGTGAATGTAGCTCTGAACAAGCTCTTTCCTGCGATACTGGTCCAATAATTGTAGACCACATGGATCGATAACTGCAAGCATTTAAAGCAAATAAAAATCTCCATTGACTTAAAGTGGACCGATGGAGCCTAGGAACCCTTTCTTTGACCTGCTATTTCTACACCACCTTACTGTCAAAATGGCCCGAAATTTCATGTGAATGAAACTCTGATCAAGCTCTTTCCAGCCATACTGGTCCAATAATTGTAGACCACATGGATCGATAACTGCAAGCATTTAAAGCAAATAAAAATCTCCATTGACTTAAAGTGGACCGAAGGAGTCTAGGAACCCTTTCTTTGACCTGCTGTTTCTACACCACCTTCTGATCAAAATGGCCCGAAATTTCATGTGAATGTAGCTCTGAACAAGCTCTTTCCAGCCATACTGGTCCAATAATTGTAGACCACATGGATCGATAACTGCAAGCATTTAAAGCAAATAAAAATCTCCATTGACTTAAAGTGGACCGAAGGAGTCTAGGAACCCTTTCTTTGACCTGCTGTTTCTACACCACCTTCTGATCAAAATGGCCCGAAATTTCGTGTGAATGTAGCTCTGAACAAGCTCTTTCCAGCCATACTGGTCCAATAATAGTAGACCACATGGATCGATAACTGCAAGCATTTAACACAAATAAAAATCTCCATTGACTTAAAGTAAACCGAAGGAGCCTAGGAACCCTTTCTTTGACCTGCTGTTTCTACACCACTTTCTGATCAAAATGGCCCGAAATTTCGTGTGAATGTAGCTCAGAGCAAGCTCTTTCCAGCCATACTGGTCCAATAATTGTAGACCACATGGATCGATAACTGCAAGCATTTAAAGCAAATAAAAATCTCCATTGACTTAAAGTGGACCGAAGGAGCCTAGGAACCCTTTCTTTGACCTGCTGTTTCTTCAACACCTTACTGTCAAAATTGCCCGAAATTTCAGGTGAATGTAGCTCTGAACAAGCTCTTTCCAGCCATACTGGTCCAATAATTGTAGACCACATGGATCAATAACTGCAAGCATTTAAAGCAAATAAAAATCTCCATTGACTTAAAGTGGACCGAAGGAGCCTAGGAACCCTTTCTTTGACCTGCTGTTTCTACACCACCTTCTGATCAAAATGGCCCGAAATATCATGTGAATGTAGCTCTGAACAAGCTCTTTCCTGCGATACTGGTCCAATAATTGTAGACCACATGGATCGATAACTGCAAGCATTTAAAGCAAATAAAAATCTCCATTGACTTAAAGTGGACCGATGGAGCCTAGGAACCCTTTCTTTGACCTGCTATTTCTACACCACCTTACTGTCAAAATGGCCCGAAATTTCATGTGAATGAAGCTCTGATCAAGCTCTTTCCAGCCATACTGGTCCAATAATTGTAGACCACATGGATCGATAACTGCAAGCATTTAAAGCAAATAAAAATCTCCATTGACTTAAAGTGGACCGAAGGAGTCTAGGAACCCTTTCTTTGACCTGCTGTTTCTACACCACCTTCTGATCAAAATGGCCCGAAATTTCGTGTGAATGTAGCTCTGAACAAGCTCTTTCCAGCCATACTGGTCCAATAATTGTAGACCACATGGATCGATAACTGCAAGCATTTAAAGCAAATAAAAATCTCCATTGACTTAAAGTGGACCGAAGGAGTCTAGGAACCCTTTCTTTGACCTGCTGTTTCTACACCACCTTCTGATCAAAATGGCCCGAAATTTCGTGTGAATGTAGCTCTGAACAAGCTCTTTCCAGCCATACTGGTCCAATAATTGTAGACCACATGGATCGATAACTGCAAGCATTTAAAGCAAATAAAAATCTCCATTGACTTAAAGTGGACCGACGGAGCCTGGGCACCCTTTCTTTGACCTGCTGTTTCTACACCACCTTACTGTCAAAATGGCACGAAATTTCATGTGAATGTAGCTCTGAACAAGCTCTTTCCAGTCATACTGGTCCAATAATAGTAGACCACATGGATCGATAACTGCAAGCATTTTACACAAATAAAAATCTCCATTGACTTAAAGTGGACCGAAGGAGCCTAGGAACCCTTTCTTTGACCTGCTGTTTCTACAACACCTTACTGTCAAAATGGCCCGAAATTTCATGTGAATGTAGCTCTGAACAAGCTCTTTCCAGCCATACTGGTCCAATAATTGTAGACCACATGGATCAATAACTGCAAGCATTTAAAGCAAATAAAATTCTCCATTGACTTAAAGTGGACCGAAGGAGCCTAGGAACCCTTTCTTTGACCTGCTGTTTCTACACCACCTTCTGATCAAAATGGCCCGAAATATCATGTGAATGTAGCTCTGAACAAGCTCTTTCCTGCGATACTGGTCCAATAATTGTAGACCACATGGATCGATAACTGCAAGCATTTAACGCAAATAAAAATCTCCATTGACTTAAAGTGGACCGAAGGAGCCTAGGAACCCTTTATTTGACCTGCTGTTTCTACACCACTTTCTGATCAAAATGGCCCGAAATTTCGTGTGAATGTAGCTCAGAGCAAGCTCTTTCCAGCCATACTGGTCCAATAATTGTAGACCACATGGATCGATAACTGCAAGCATTTAAAGCAAATAAAAATCTCCATTGACTTAAAGTTGACCGAAGGAGCCAAGGAACCCTTTCTTTGACCTGCTGTTTCTACACCACCTTCTGATCAAAATGGCCCGAAATTTCGTGTGAATGTAGCTCTGAACAAGCTCTTTCCAGCCATACTGGTCCAATAATTGTAGACCACATGGATCGATAACTGCAAGCATTTAAAGCAAATAAAAATCTCCATTGACTTAAAGTGGACCGAAGGAGCCTAGGAACCCTTTCTTTGACCTGCTGTTTCTTCAACACCTTACTGTCAAAATTGCCCGAAATTTCAGGTGAATGTAGCTCTGAACAAGCTCTTTCCAGCCATACTGGTCCAATAATTGTAGACCACATGGATCAATAACTGCAAGCATTTAAAGCAAATAAAAATCTCCATTGACTTAAAGTGGACCGAAGGAGCCTAGGAACCCTTTCTTTGACCTGCTGTTTCTACACCACCTTCTGATCAAAATGGCCCGAAATATCATGTGAATGTAGCTCTGAACAAGCTCTTTCCTGCGATACTGGTCCAATAATTGTAGACCACATGGATCGATAACTGCAAGCATTTAAAGCAAATAAAAATCTCCATTGACTTAAAGTGGACCGATGGAGCCTAGGAACCCTTTCTTTGACCTGCTATTTCTACACCACCTTACTGTCAAAATGGCCCGAAATTTCATGTGAATGAAGCTCTGATCAAGCTCTTTCCAGCCATACTGGTCCAATAATTGTAGACCACATGGATCGATAACTGCAAGCATTTAAAGCAAATAAAAATCTCCATTGACTTAAAGTGGACCGAAGGAGTCTAGGAACCCTTTCTTTGACCTGCTGTTTCTTCACACCTTCTGATCAAAATGGCCCGAAATTTCGTGTGAATGTAGCTCTGAACAAGCTCTTTCCAGCCATACTGGTCCAATAATTGTAGACCACATGGATCGATAACTGCAAGCATTTAAAGCAAATAAAAATCTCCATTGACTTAAAGTGGACCGAAGGAGTCTAGGAACCCTTTCTTTGACCTGCTGTTTCTACACCACCTTCTGATCAAAATGGCCCGAAATTTCGTGTGAATGTAGCTCTGAACAAGCTCTTTCCAGCCATACTGATCCAATAATTGTAGACCACATGGATCGATAACTGCAAGCATTTAAAGCAAATAAAAATCTCCATTGACTTAAAGTGGACCGACGGAGCCTGGGCACCCTTTCTTTGACCTGCTGTTTCTACACCACCTTACTGTCAAAATGGCACGAAATTTCATGTGAATGTAGCTCTGAACAAGCTCTTTCCAGCCATACTGGTCCAATAATAGTAGACCACATGGATCGATAACTGCAAGCATTTAACGCAAATAAAAATCTCCATTGACTTAAAGTGGACCGAAGGAGCCTAGGAACCCTTTCTTTGACCTGCTGTTTCTACACCACTTTCTGATCAAAATGGCCGAAATTTCGTGTGAATGTAGCTCAGAGCAAGCTCTTTCCAGCCATACTGGTTCAATAATTGTAGACCACATGGATCGATAAGTGCAAGCATTTAAAGCAAATAAAAATCTCCATTGACTTAAAGTGGACCGAAGGAGCCTAGGAACCCTTTCTTTGACCTGCTGTTTCTACAACACCTTACTGTCAAAATGGCCCGAAATTTCATGTGAATGTAGCTCTGAACAAGCTCTTTCCAGCCATACTGGTCCAATAATTGTAGACCACATGGATCAATAACTGCAAGCATTTAAAGCAAATAAAAATCTCCATTGACTTAAAGTGGACCGAAGGAGCCTAGGAACCCTTTCTTTGACCTGCTGTTTCTACACCACCTTCTGATCAAAATGGCCCGAAATATCATGTGAATGTAGCTCTGAACAAGCTCTTTCCAGCGATACTGGTCCAATGATTGTAGACCACATGGATCGATAACTGCAAGCATTTAAAGCAAATAAAAATCTCCATTGACTTAAAGTTGACCGAAGGAGCCAAGGAACCCTTTCTTTGACCTGCTGTTTCTACACCACCTTCTGATCAAAATGGCCCGAAATTACGTGGGAATGTAGCTCAGAGCAAGCTCTTTCCAGCCATACTGGTCCAATAATTGTAGACCACATGGATCGATAATTGCAAGCATTTAAAGCAAATAAAAATCTCCATTGACTTAAAGTGGACCGAAGGAGTCTAGGAACCCTTTCTTTGACCTGCTGTTTCTACACCACCTTCTGATCAAAATGGCCCGAAATTTCGTGTGAATGTAGCTCTGAACAAGCTCTTTCCAGCCATACTGGTCCAATAATTGTAGACCACATGGATCGATAACTGCAAGCATTTAAAGCAAATAAAAATCTCCATTGACTTAAAGTGGACCGACGGAGCCTGGGCACCCTTTCTTTGACCTGCTGTTTCTACACCACCTTACTGTCAAAATGGCACGAAATTTCATGTGAATGTAGCTCTGAACAAGCTCTTTCCAGCCATACTGGTCTAATAATAGTAGACCACATGGATCGATAACTGCAAGCATTTAACGCAAATAAAAATCTCCATTGACTTAAAGTGGAACGAAGGAGTCTAGGAACCCTTTCTTTGACCTGCTGTTTCTACACCACCTTCTGATCAAAATGGCCCGAAATTTCGTGTGAATGTAGCTCTGAACAAGCTCTTTCCAGCCATACATGGTCCAATAATTGTAGACCACATGGATCGATAACTGCAAGCATTTAAAGCAAATAAAAATCTCCATTGACTTAAAGTGGACCGAAGGAGCCTAGGAACCCTTTCTTTGACCTGCTGTTTCTACAACACCTTACTGTCAAAATTGCCCGAAATTTCAGGTGAATGTAGCTCTGAACAAGCTCTTTCCAGCCATACTGGTCCAATAATTGTAGACCACATGGATCAATAACTGCAAGCATTTAAAGCAAATAAAAATCTCCATTGACTTAAAGTGGACCGAAGGAGCCTAGGAACCCTTTCTTTGACCTGCTGTTTCTACACCACCTTCTGATCAAAATGGCCCGAAATATCATGTGAATGTAGCTCTGAACAAGCTCTTTCCAGCCATACTGGTCCAATAATTGTAGACCACATGGATCGATATCTGCAAGCATTTAAAGCAAATAAAAATCTACATTGACTTAAAGTGGACCGATGGAGCCTAGGAACCCTTTCTTTGACCTGCTATTTCTACACCACCTTACTGTCAAAATGGCCCGAAATTTCATGTGAATGTAGCTCTGATCAAGCTCTTTCCAGCCATACTGGTCCAATAATTGTAGACCACATGGATCGATAACTGCAAGCATTTAAAGCAAATAAAAATCTCCATTGACTTAAAGTGGACCGAAGGAGTCTAGGAACCCTTTCTTTGACCTGCTGTTTCTACACCACCTTCTGATCAAAATGGCCCGAAATTACGTGGGAATGTAGCTCAGAGCAAGCTCTTTCCAGCCATACTGGTCCAATAATTGTAGACCACATGGATCGATAACTGCAAGCATTTAAAGCAAATAAAAATCTCCATTGACTTAAAGTGGACCGAAGGAGTCTAGGAACCCTTTCTTTGACCTGCTGTTTCTACACCACTTCTGATCAAAATGGCCCGAAATTTCGTGTGAATGTAGCTCTGAACAAGCTCTTTCCAGCCATACTGGTCCAATAATTGTAGACCACATGGATCGATAACTGCAAGCATTTAAAGCAAATAAAAATCTCCATTGACTTAAAGTGGACCGACGGAGCCTGGGCACCCTTTCTTTGACCTGCTGTTTCTACACCACCTTACTGTCAAAATGGCACGAAATTTCATGTGAATGTAGCTCTGAACAAGCTCTTTCCAGCCATACTGGTCTAATAATAGTAGACCACATGGATCGATAGCTGCAAGCATTTAACGCAAATAAAAATCTCCATTGACTTAAAGTGGAACGAAGGAGTCTAGGAACCCTTTCTTTGACCTGCTGTTTCTACACCACCTTCTGATCAAAATGGCCCGAAATTTCGTGTGAATGTAGCTCTGAACAAGCTCTTTCCAGCCATACATGGTCCAATAATTGTAGACCACATGGATCGATAACTGCAAGCATTTAAAGCAAATAAAAATCTCCATTGACTTAAAGTGGACCGAAGGAGCCTAGGAACCCTTTCTTTGACCTGCTGTTTCTACAACACCTTACTGTCAAAATTGCCCGAAATTTCAGGTGAATGTAGCTCTGAACAAGCTCTTTCCAGCCATACTGGTCCAATAATTGTAGACCACATGGATCAATAACTGCAAGCATTTAAAGCAAATAAAATCTCCATTAACTTAAAGTGGACCGAAGGAGCCTAGGAACCCTTTCTTTGACCTGCTGTTTCTACACCACCTTCTGATCAAAATGCCCGAAATATCATGTGAATGTAGCTCTGAACAAGCTCTTTCCAGCCATACTGGTCCAATAATTGTAGACCACATGGATCGATATCTGCAAGCATTTAAAGCAAATAAAAATCTACATTGACTTAAAGTGGACCGATGGAGCCTAGGGAACCCTTTCTTTGACCTGCTATTTCTACACCACCTTACTGTCAAAATGGCCCGAAATTTCATGTGAATGTAGCTCTGATCAAGCTCTTTCCAGCCATACTGGTCCAATAATTGTAGACCACATGGATCGATAACTGCAAGCATTTAAAGCAAATAAAAATCTCCATTGACTTAAAGTGGACCGAAGGAGTCTAGGAACCCTTTCTTTGACCTGCTGTTTCTACACCACCTTCTGATCAAAATGGCCCGAAATTTCGTGTGAATGTAGCTCTGAACAAGCTCTTTCCAGCCATACTGGTCCAATAATTGTAGACCACATGGATCGATAACTGCAAGCATTTAAAGCAAATAAAAATCTCCATTGACTTAAAGTGGACCGAAGGAGTCTAGGAACCCTTTCTTTGACCTGCTGTTTCTACACCACCTTCTGATCAAAATGGCCCAAAATTTCTTGTGAATGTAGCTCTGAACAAGCTCTTTCCAGCCATACTGGTCCAATAATTGTAGACCACATGGATCGATAACTGCAAGCATTTAAAGCAATAAAAATCTCCATTGACTTAAAGTGGACCGACGGAGCCTGGGCACCCTTTCTTTGACCTGCTGTTTCTACACCACCTTACTGTCAAAATGGCACGAAATTTCATGTGAATGTAGCTCTGAACAAGCTCTTTCCAGCCATACTGGTCCAATAATAGTAGACCACATGGATCGATAACTGCAAGCATTTAACGCAAATAAAAATCTCCATTGACTTAAAGTGGACCGAAGGAGCCTAGGAACCCTTTCTTTGACCTGCTGTTTCTTCAACACCTTACTGTCAAAATTGCCCGAAATTTCAGGTGAATGTAGCTCTGAACAAGCTCTTTCCAGCCATACTGGTCCAATAATTGTAGACCACATGGATCAATAACTGCAAGCATTTAAAGCAAATAAAAATCTCCATTGACTTAAAGTGAACCGAAGGAGCCTAGGAACCCTTTCTTTGACCTGCTGTTTCTACACCACCTTCTGATCAAAATGGCCCGAAATATCATGTGAATGTAGCTCTGAACAAGCTCTTTCCTGCGATACTGGTCCAATAATTGTAGACCACATGGGATCGATAACTGCAAGCATTTAAAGCAAATAAAAATCTCCATTGACTTAAAGTGGACCGAAGGAGCCTAGGAACCCTTTCTTTGACCTGCTGTTTCTACACCACCTTCTGATCAAAATGGCCCGAAATATCATGTGAATGTAGCTCTGAACAAGCTCTTTCCAGCGATACTGGTCCAATAATTGTAGACCACATGGATCGATAACTGCAAGCATTTAAAGCAAATAAAAATCTCCATTGACTTAAAGTTGACCGAAGGAGCCAAGGAACCCTTTCTTTGACCTGCTGTTTCTACACCACCTTCTGATCAAAATGGCCCGAAATTACGTGTGAATGTAGCTCAGAGCAAGCTCTTTCCAGCCATACTGGTCCAATAATTGTAGACCACATGGATCGATAACTGCAAGCATTTAAAGCAAATAAAAATCTCCATTGACTTAAAGTGGGACCGACGGAGCCTAGGAACCCTTTCTTTGACCTGCTGTTTCTACACCACCTTTCTGTCAAAATGGCCCGAAATTTCATGTGAATGTAGCTCTGAACAAGCTATTTCCAGCCATACTGGTCCAATAATTGTAGACCACATGGATCGATAACTGCAAGCATTTAAAGCAAATAAAAATCTCCATTGACGTAAAGTGGAACGATGGAGCCTAGGAACCCTTTCTTTGACCTGCTGTTTCTACACCACCTTACTGTCAAAATGGCTGAAATTTCATGTGAATGTAGCTCTGAACAAGCTCTTTCCAGCCATACTGGTCCAATAATTGTAGACCACATGGATCGATAACTGCAAGCATTTTAAAGCAAATAAAAATCTCCATTGACTTAAAGTGGACCGAAGGAGTCTAGGAACCCATTCTTTGACCTGCTGTTTCTACACCACCTTCTGATCAAAATGGCCCGAAATTTCGTGTGAATGTAGCTCTGAACAAGCTCTTTCCAGCCATACATGGTCCAATAATTGTAGACCACATGGATCGATAACTGCAAGCATTTAAAGCAAATAAAAATCTCCATTGACTAAAAGTGGACCGACGGAGCCTGGGCACCCTTTCTTTGACCTGCTGTTTCTACACCACCTTACTGTCAAAATGGCCCGAAATGTCATGTGAATGTAGCTCTGAACAAGCTCTTTCCAGCCATACTCGTCCAATAATAGTAGACCACATGGATCGATAACTGCAAGCATTTAACGCAAATAAAAATCTCCATTGACTTAAAGTGGACCGAAGGAGCCTAGAAACCCTTTCTTTGACCTGCTGTTTCTACACCACCTTCTGATCAAAATGGCCCGAAATTTCGTGTGAATGTAGCTCTGAACAAGCTCTTTCCAGCCATACTGGTCCAATAATTGTAGACCACATGGATCGATATCTGCACGCATTTAAAGCAAATAAAAATCTACATTGACTTAAAGTGGACCGAAGGAGTCTAGGAACCCTTTCTTTGACCTGCTGTTTCTACACCACCTTCTGATCAAAATGGCCCGAAATTTCGTGTGAATGTAGCTCTGAACAAGCTCTTTCCAGCCATACTGGTCCAATAATTGTAGACCACATGGATCGATAACTGCAAGCATTTAACGCAAATAAAAATCTCCATTGACTTAAAGTGGACCGAAGGAGCCTAGGAACCCTTTCTTTGACCTGCTGTTTCTACACCACCTTCTGATCAAAATGGCCCGAAATATCATGTGAATGTAGCTCTGAACAAGCTCTTTCCAGCAATACTGGTCCAATAATTGTAGACCACATGGATCGATAACTGCAAGCATTTAAAGCAAATAAAAATCTCCATTGACTTAAAGTGGACCGAAGGAGTCTAGGAACCCTTTCTTTGACCTGCTGTTTCTACACCACCTTCTGATCAAAATGGCCCGAAATTTCGTGTGAATGTAGCTCTGAACAAGCTCTTTCCAGCCATACTGGTCCAATAATTGTAGACCACATGGATCGATAACTGCAAGCATTTAAAGCAAATAAAAATCTCCATTGACTTAAAGTGGACCGATGGAGCCTGGGCACCCTTTCTTTGACCTGCTGTTTCTACACCACCTTACTGTCAAAATGGCACGAAATTTCATGTGAATGTAGCTCTGAACAAGCTCTTTCCAGCCATACTGGTCCAATAATAGTAGACCACATGGATCGATAACTGCAAGCATTTAACGCAAATAAAAATCTCCATTGACTTAAAGTGGACCGAAGGAGCCTAGGAACCCTTTCTTTGACCTGCTGTTTCTACACCACTTTCTGATCAAAATGGCCGAAATTTCGTGTGAATGTAGCTCAGAGCAAGCTCTTTCCAGCCATACTGGTCCAATAATTGTAGACCACATGGATCGATAACTGCAAGCATTTAAAGCAAATAAAAATCTCCATTGACTTAAAGTGGACCGAAGGAGCCTAGGAACCCTTTCTTTGACCTGCTGTTTCTTCAACACCTTACTGTCAAAATTGCCCGAAATTTCAGGTGAATGTAGCTCTGAACAAGCTCTTTCCAGCCATACTGGTCCAATAATTGTAGACCACATGGATCAATAACTGCAAGCATTTAAAGCAAATAAAAATCTCCATTGACTTAAAGTGGACCGAAGGAGCCTAGGAACCCTTTCTTTGACCTGCTGTTTCTACACCACCTTCTGATCAAAATGGCCCGAAATATCATGTGAATGTAGCTCTGAACAAGCTCTTTCCTGCGATACTGGTCCAATAATTGTAGACCACATGGATCGATAACTGCAAGCATTTAAAGCAAATAAAAATCTCCATTGACTTAAAGTGGACCGATGGAGCCTAGGAACCCTTTCTTTGACCTGCTATTTCTACACCACCTTACTGTCAAAATGGCCCGAAATTTCATGTGAATGAAGCTCTGATCAAGCTCTTTCCAGCCATACTGGTCCAATAATTGTAGACCACATGGATCGATAACTGCAAGCATTTAAAGCAAATAAAAATCTCCATTGACTTAAAGTGGACCGAAGGAGTCTAGGAACCCTTTCTTTGACCTGCTGTTTCTTCACCACCTTCTGATCAAAATGGCCCGAAATTTCGTGTGAATGTAGCTCTGAACAAGCTCTTTCCAGCCATACTGGTCCAATAATTGTAGACCACATGGATCGATAACTGCAAGCATTTAAAGCAAATAAAAATCTCCATTGACTTAAAGTGGACCGAAGGAGTCTAGGAACCCTTTCTTTGACCTGCTGTTTCTACACCACCTTCTGATCAAAATGGCCCGAAATTTCGTGTGAATGTAGCTCTGAACAAGCTCTTTCCAGCCATACTGATCCAATAATTGTAGACCACATGGATCGATAACTGCAAGCATTTAAAGCAAATAAAAATCTCCATTGACTTAAAGTGGACCGACGGAGCCTGGGCACCCTTTCTTTGACCTGCTGTTTCTACACCACCTTACTGTCAAAATGGCACGAAATTTCATGTGAATGTAGCTCTGAACAAGCTCTTTCCAGCCATACTGGTCCAATAATAGTAGACCACATGGATCGATAACTGCAAGCATTTAACGCAAATAAAAATCTCCATTGACTTAAAGTGGACCGAAGGAGCCTAGGAACCCTTTCTTTGACCTGCTGTTTCTACACCACTTTCTGATCAAAATGGCCGAAATTTCGTGTGAATGTAGCTCAGAGCAAGCTCTTTCCAGCCATACTGGTTCAATAATTGTAGACCACATGGATCGATAAGTGCAAGCATTTAAAGCAAATAAAAATCTCCATTGACTTAAAGTGGACCGAAGGAGCCTAGGAACCCTTTCTTTGACCTGCTGTTTCTACAACACCTTACTGTCAAAATGGCCCGAAATTTCATGTGAATGTAGCTCTGAACAAGCTCTTTCCAGCCATACTGGTCCAATAATTGTAGACCACATGGATCGATAACTGCAAGCATTTAAAGCAAATAAAAATCTCCATTGACTTAAAGTGGACCGACGGAGCCTGGGCACCCTTTCTTTGACCTGCTGTTTCTACACCACCTTACTGTCAAAATGGCACGAAATTTCATGTGAATGTAGCTCTGAACAAGCTCTTTCCAGCCATACTGGTCTAATAATAGTAGACCACATGGATCGATAACTGCAAGCATTTAACGCAAATAAAAATCTCCATTGACTTAAAGTGGAACGAAGGAGTCTAGGAACCCTTTCTTTGACCTGCTGTTTCTACACCACCTTCTGATCAAAATGGCCCGAAATTTCGTGTGAATGTAGCTCTGAACAAGCTCTTTCCAGCCATACATGGTCCAATAATTGTAGACCACATGGATCGATAACTGCAAGCATTTAAAGCAAATAAAAATCTCCATTGACTTAAAGTGGACCGAAGGAGCCTAGGAACCCTTTCTTTGACCTGCTGTTTCTACAACACCTTACTGTCAAAATTGCCCGAAATTTCAGGTGAATGTAGCTCTGAACAAGCTCTTTCCAGCCATACTGGTCCAATAATTGTAGACCACATGGATCAATAACTGCAAGCATTTAAAGCAAATAAAAATCTCCATTGACTTAAAGTGGACCGAAGGAGCCTAGGAACCCTTTCTTTGACCTGCTGTTTCTACACCACCTTCTGATCAAAATGGCCCGAAATATCATGTGAATGTAGCTCTGAACAAGCTCTTTCCAGCCATACTGGTCCAATAATTGTAGACCACATGGATCGATATCTGCAAGCATTTAAAGCAAATAAAAATCTACATTGACTTAAAGTGGACCGATGGAGCCTAGGAACCCTTTCTTTGACCTGCTATTTCTACACCACCTTACTGTCAAAATGGCCCGAAATTTCATGTGAATGTAGCTCTGATCAAGCTCTTTCCAGCCATACTGGTCCAATAATTGTAGACCACATGGATCGATAACTGCAAGCATTTAAAGCAAATAAAAATCTCCATTGACTTAAAGTGGACCGAAGGAGTCTAGGAACCCTTTCTTTGACCTGCTGTTTCTACACCACCTTCTGATCAAAATGGCCCGAAATTACGTGGGAATGTAGCTCAGAGCAAGCTCTTTCCAGCCATACTGGTCCAATAATTGTAGACCACATGGATCGATAACTGCAAGCATTTAAAGCAAATAAAAATCTCCATTGACTTAAAGTGGACCGAAGGAGTCTAGGAACCCTTTCTTTGACCTGCTGTTTCTACACCACCTTCTGATCAAAATGGCCCGAAATTTCGTGTGAATGTAGCTCTGAACAAGCTCTTTCCAGCCATACTGGTCCAATAATTGTAGACCACATGGATCGATAACTGCAAGCATTTAAAGCAAATAAAAATCTCCATTGACTTAAAGTGGACCGACGGAGCCTGGGCACCCTTTCTTTGACCTGCTGTTTCTACACCACCTTACTGTCAAAATGGCACGAAATTTCATGTGAATGTAGCTCTGAACAAGCTCTTTCCAGCCATACTGGTCTAATAATAGTAGACCACATGGATCGATAGCTGCAAGCATTTAACGCAAATAAAAATCTCCATTGACTTAAAGTGGAACGAAGGAGTCTAGGAACCCTTTCTTTGACCTGCTGTTTCTACACCACCTTCTGATCAAAATGGCCCGAAATTTCGTGTGAATGTAGCTCTGAACAAGCTCTTTCCAGCCATACATGGTCCAATAATTGTAGACCACATGGATCGATAACTGCAAGCATTTAAAGCAAATAAAAATCTCCATTGACTTAAAGTGGACCGAAGGAGCCTAGGAACCCTTTCTTTGACCTGCTGTTTCTACAACACCTTACTGTCAAAATTGCCCGAAATTTCAGGTGAATGTAGCTCTGAACAAGCTCTTTCCAGCCATACTGGTCCAATAATTGTAGACCACATGGATCAATAACTGCAAGCATTTAAAGCAAATAAAAATCTCCATTAATTTAAAGTGGACCGAAGGAGCCTAGGAACCCTTTCTTTGACCTGCTGTTTCTACACCACCTTCTGATCAAAATGGCCCGAAATATCATGTGAATGTAGCTCTGAACAAGCTCTTTCCAGCCATACTGGTCCAATAATTGTAGACCACATGGATCGATATCTGCAAGCATTTAAAGCAAATAAAAATCTACATTGACTTAAAGTGGACCGATGGAGCCTAGGAACCCTTTCTTTGACCTGCTATTTCTACACCACCTTACTGTCAAAATGGCCCGAAATTTCATGTGAATGTAGCTCTGATCAAGCTCTTTCCAGCCATACTGGTCCAATAATTGTAGACCACATGGATCGATAACTGCAAGCATTTAAAGCAAATAAAAATCTCCATTGACTTAAAGTGGACCGAAGGAGTCTAGGAACCCTTTCTTTGACCTGCTGTTTCTACACCACCTTCTGATCAAAATGGCCCGAAATTTCGTGTGAATGTAGCTCTGAACAAGCTCTTTCCAGCCATACTGGTCCAATAATTGTAGACCACATGGATCGATAACTGCAAGCATTTAAAGCAAATAAAAATCTCCATTGACTTAAAGTGGACCGAAGGAGTCTAGGAACCCTTTCTTTGACCTGCTGTTTCTACACCACCTTCTGATCAAAATGGCCCAAAATTTCTTGTGAATGTAGCTCTGAACAAGCTCTTTCCAGCCATACTGGTCCAATAATTGTAGACCACATGGATCGATAACTGCAAGCATTTAAAGCAAATAAAAATCTCCATTGACTTAAAGTGGACCGACGGAGCCTGGGCACCCTTTCTTTGACCTGCTGTTTCTACACCACCTTACTGTCAAAATGGCACGAAATTTCATGTGAATGTAGCTCTGAACAAGCTCTTTCCAGCCATACTGGTCCAATAATAGTAGACCACATGGATCGATAACTGCAAGCATTTAACGCAAATAAAAATCTCCATTGACTTAAAGTGGACCGAAGGAGCCTAGGAACCCTTTCTTTGACCTGCTGTTTCTTCAACACCTTACTGTCAAAATTGCCCGAAATTTCAGGTGAATGTAGCTCTGAACAAGCTCTTTCCAGCCATACTGGTCCAATAATTGTAGACCACATGGATCAATAACTGCAAGCATTTAAAGCAAATAAAAATCTCCATTGACTTAAAGTGAACCGAAGGAGCCTAGGAACCCTTTCTTTGACCTGCTGTTTCTACACCACCTTCTGATCAAAATGGCCCGAAATATCATGTGAATGTAGCTCTGAACAAGCTCTTTCCTGCGATACTGGTCCAATAATTGTAGACCACATGGATCGATAACTGCAAGCATTTAAAGCAAATAAAAATCTCCATTGACTTAAAGTGGACCGAAGGAGCCTAGGAACCCTTTCTTTGACCTGCTGTTTCTACACCACCTTCTGATCAAAATGGCCCGAAATATCATGTGAATGTAGCTCTGAACAAGCTCTTTCCAGCGATACTGGTCCAATAATTGTAGACCACATGGATCGATAACTGCAAGCATTTAAAGCAAATAAAAATCTCCATTGACTTAAAGTTGACCGAAGGAGCCAAGGAACCCTTTCTTTGACCTGCTGTTTCTACACCACCTTCTGATCAAAATGGCCCGAAATTACGTGTGAATGTAGCTCAGAGCAAGCTCTTTCCAGCCATACTGGTCCAATAATTGTAGACCACATGGATCGATAACTGCAAGCATTTAAAGCAAATAAAAATCTCCATTGACTTAAAGTGGACCGACGGAGCCTAGGAACCCTTTCTTTGACCTGCTGTTTCTACACCACCTTTCTGTCAAAATGGCCCGAAATTTCATGTGAATGTAGCTCTGAACAAGCTATTTCCAGCCATACTGGTCCAATAATTGTAGACCACATGGATCGATAACTGCAAGCATTTAAAGCAAATAAAAATCTCCATTGACGTAAAGTGGAACGATGGAGCCTAGGAACCCTTTCTTTGACCTGCTGTTTCTACACCACCTTACTGTCAAAATGGCCTGAAATTTCATGTGAATGTAGCTCTGAACAAGCTCTTTCCAGCCATACTGGTCCAATAATTGTAGACCACATGGATCGATAACTGCAAGCATTTAAAGCAAATAAAAATCTCCATTGACTTAAAGTGGACCGAAGGAGTCTAGGAACCCATTCTTTGACCTGCTGTTTCTACACCACCTTCTGATCAAAATGGCCCGAAATTTCGTGTGAATGTAGCTCTGAACAAGCTCTTTCCAGCCATACATGGTCCAATAATTGTAGACCACATGGATCGATAACTGCAAGCATTTAAAGCAAATAAAAATCTCCATTGACTAAAAGTGGACCGACGGAGCCTGGGCACCCTTTCTTTGACCTGCTGTTTCTACACCACCTTACTGTCAAAATGGCCCGAAATGTCATGTGAATGTAGCTCTGAACAAGCTCTTTCCAGCCATACTCGTCCAATAATAGTAGACCACATGGATCGATAACTGCAAGCATTTAACGCAAATAAAAATCTCCATTGACTTAAAGTGGACCGAAGGAGCCTAGAAACCCTTTCTTTGACCTGCTGTTTCTACACCACCTTCTGATCAAAATGGCCCGAAATTTCGTGTGAATGTAGCTCTGAACAAGCTCTTTCCAGCCATACTGGTCCAATAATTGTAGACCACATGGATCGATATCTGCACGCATTTAAAGCAAATAAAAATCTACATTGACTTAAAGTGGACCGAAGGAGTCTAGGAACCCTTTCTTTGACCTGCTGTTTCTACACCACCTTCTGATCAAAATGGCCCGAAATTTCGTGTGAATGTAGCTCTGAACAAGCTCTTTCCAGCCATACTGGTCCAATAATTGTAGACCACATGGATCGATAACTGCAAGCATTTAACGCAAATAAAAATCTCCATTGACTTAAAGTGGACCGAAGGAGCCTAGGAACCCTTTCTTTGACCTGCTGTTTCTACACCACCTTCTGATCAAAATGGCCCGAAATATCATGTGAATGTAGCTCTGAACAAGCTCTTTCCAGCAATACTGGTCCAATAATTGTAGACCACATGGATCGATAACTGCAAGCATTTAAAGCAAATAAAAATCTCCATTGACTTAAAGTGGACCGAAGGAGTCTAGGAACCCTTTCTTTGACCTGCTGTTTCTACACCACCTTCTGATCAAAATGGCCCGAAATTTCGTGTGAATGTAGCTCTGAACAAGCTCTTTCCAGCCATACTGGTCCAATAATTGTAGACCACATGGATCGATAACTGCAAGCATTTAAAGCAAATAAAAATCTCCATTGACTTAAAGTGGACCGATGGAGCCTGGGCACCCTTTCTTTGACCTGCTGTTTCTACACCACCTTACTGTCAAAATGGCACGAAATTTCATGTGAATGTAGCTCTGAACAAGCTCTTTCCAGCCATACTGGTCCAATAATAGTAGACCACATGGATCGATAACTGCAAGCATTTAACGCAAATAAAAATCTCCATTGACTTAAAGTGGACCGAAGGAGCCTAGGAACCCTTTCTTTGACCTGCTGTTTCTACACCACTTTCTGATCAAAATGGCCCGAAATTTCGTGTGAATGTAGCTCAGAGCAAGCTCTTTCCAGCCATACTGGTCCAATAATTGTAGACCACATGGATCGATAAGTGCAAGCATTTAAAGCAAATAAAAATCTCCATTGACTTAAAGTGGACCGAAGGAGCCTAGGAACCCTTTCTTTGACCTGCTGTTTCTACACCACCTTCTGATCAAAATGGCCCGAAATTTCGTGTGAATGTAGCTCTGAACAAGCTCTTTCCAGCCATACTGGTCCAATAATTGTAGACCACATGGATCGATAAGTGCAAGCATTTAAAGCAAATAAAAATCTCCATTGACTTAAAGTGGACCGAAGGAGCCTAGGAACCCTTTCTTTGACCTGCTGTTTCTACACCACCTTCTGATCAAAATGGCCCGAAATTTCGTGTGAATGTAGCTCTGAACAAGCTCTTTCCAGCCATACTGGTCCAATAATTGTAGACCACATGGATCGATAACTGCAAGCATTTAAAGCAAATAAAAATCTCCATTGACTTAAAGTGGACCGAAGGAGTCTAGGAACCCTTTCTTTGACCTGCTGTTTCTACACCACCTTCTGATCAAAATGGCCCGAAATTTCGTGTGAATGTAGCTCTGAACAAGCTCTTTCCAGCCATACTGGTCCAATAATTGTAGACCACATGGATCGATAACTGCAAGCATTTAAAGCAAATAAAAATCTCCATTGACTTAAAGTGGACCGACGGAGCCTGGGCACCCTTTCTTTGACC
>JAUIMM010003702.1:0-65685 GCA_031769625.1 Taudactylus pleione
ACAATTTACCACTTTACACCATATTCTATACGATATACAACTATACAGCTTCTACCCCATATTCTGTACTATGTATATACCACTATACACCATATTCTATACTATGAACCACTATACAGCTCTACACCATATTCTATAATATTTACCACTATACACCATATTCTATACTATGTACCACTATAAACCTCTACACTATATTCTATGCTATGTACCACTAAACAGCATATTCTATACTAAGTACCTCTATACACCATATTCTATAGTATGTAGCACTATACACCACATTCTATACTATGTACCACTATACAACACTACACCATATTCTATACTATGTACCACTATACACCATATTCTATACTATTACCACTATTCTGCTCTACACCACATTCTATACTATGTACCGCTATACATCATATTCTGTGTACCACTATACAACATATTATATACTATGTACAACTAAACTACACATTCTATACTATGTACCACTATACACCATATTCTATACTATGTGCCTTTATACACTATATTCTATACTATGTACCACTATACACCACATTCTATACTTTTTCCCACTATACACCATTTTCTATACTATGTACCACTATACAGCTCTACACCATATTCTATACTATGTACCACTTTACAACACTACACCATATTCTATACTATGTACTATTATACAGCTCTACACCATATTCTATACTATGTACTACTATACACCACATTCTATACTATGTACCACTACACCACATTCTATACTATGTACCACTATATACCACTATACACCACATTCTATACTATGTACCACTATACACCATATTATATACTATGTACCTCTATACACCATATTCTATACTATGTACCTCTATACATCATATTCTATACTATGTACCACTATACAGCTCTACATCACATTCTATACTATGTACCACTATACACCATATTCTAGACTATGTACCACTATACACCATATTCTATACAATATACAACTATACAGCTCTACCCATATTCTGTACTATGTATATACCACTATACACCATATTCTATACTATGAACCACTATACAGCTCTACACCATATTCTATACTATTTACCACTATACACCATATTCTATACTATGTACCACTATAAACCTCTACACTATATTCTATGCTATGTACCACTATACAGCTCTACACCACATTCTATACTATGTTCCACTATACACATATTCTATACTTTGTACCTCTATATACCATATTCTATACAATGTACCACAATACACCATATTCTATACTATGTACAACTATACACCGTATTCCATACTATGTACCTCTATACACCATTTTCTATACTATGTACCTCTATACACCATATTCTATACTATGTACCACAATACAGCTCTACACTAATTTCTATACTATGTACCACTATACAACACTACACCATATTCTATACTATGTACCACTATACAGCTCTACACCATATTCTATACTATGTATTACTATACTCATATTCTATACTATGTACCACTATACCCATATTTTATACTATGTACCACTATACAGCTCTACACATCATTCTATACTATGTACCACTATACAGCTCTACAACGTATTCTATACTATGTACTACTATACACCACATTCTTTACTATGTACCACTATACAGCTCTACACCATATACCACTATACACCACATTCTATACTAAGTACCACTACACCACATTCTATACTATGTACCATTATGTACCACTATACACTACATTCTATACTATGTACCATTGTACACCATAATCTGGACTATGTACCTCTATACACCATATTCTATACTATGTACCACTATACACCATATATATACTATGTACCACTATACAGCTCTACACCACATTCTATACTATATAACACTATATATCATATTCTATACTAGGTTGCACTATCCACCATATTCTACACTCTGCACCACTATACAGCTCTACACCATATTCTATGCTATGCATCACTATACACAATACTCTATACTATGCACCACTATACAGCTCTACACCAAATTCTATACTATGTACCTCTATATACCATATTCTATACTGTGTACCACTATACACCATATTCTATAATATGTACCACAATACAGCTCTACACCATATTCTATACTTTGTACCACTATACAACACTACACCATATTCTATACTATGTACCACTATACAGCTCAACACATATTCTATACTATGTACCACTATACTCCATATTCTATACTATTTACCACTATACACCATATTCTATACTATGTACCACTATACAGCTCTACAACAATTCTATACTATGTCCTACTAAACACCATATTCTATACTATGTACCACTATACAGCTCTACACCACATTCTATACCATGTACCACTATACAGCTCTACACCGTATTCTATACTATGTACTACTATACACCACAATCTATACTATGTACCACTATACAGCTCTAAACCATATACAACTATACACCACATTCTATACTATGTACCACTATACCACATTCTATACTATGTACCACTATACGCCATATTCTATACTATGTGCCTCTATACACCATATTCTATACAATGTACCACAGTACATCATATTCTATACTATGTACCACTATACACCATATTCCATACTATGTACCACTATACACCATATTTTATACTATGTACCTCTATAGACAATATTCTATACTATGTACCACTATACACCATATTCTATACTATGTACCACAATACAGCTCTACACCATATTCTATACTATGTCCCACTATACAACACTACACCATATTCTATATTATGTACCACTATACAGCTCTACAACACATTCTATACTATGTACCTCTACACACATATTCTATACTATGTAACATTATACAGCTCTTCACCACATTCTATACTATGTACCACTATACACCATATTCTATACTATTTACCTCTATCACCATATTCTATACGATATACAACTATACAGCTCTAACCCATATTCTGTACTATGTATATACCACTATACACCATATTCTATACTATGAACCACTATACAGCTCTACACCATATTCTATACTATTTACCACTATACACCATATTCTATACTATGTACCACTATAAACCTCTACACTATATTCTATGCTATGTACCACTATACAGCATATTCTATACTAAGTACCTATACACCATATTCTATAGTATGTGGCACTATACACCACATTCTATACTATGTACCACTATACAGCTCTACACCATATTCTATACTATGTACCACTATACACCACATTCTATACTATGTACCGCTATACATCATATTCTGTGTACCACTATACACCATATTATATACTATGTACCACTATACAACACATTCTATACTATGTAACACTATACACCATATTCTATACTATGTGCCTTTATACACTATATTCTATTCTATGTACCACTATACAGCTCTACCCCATATTCTATACTATGTACCACTATACAACACTACACCATATTCTATACTATGTAAATATACAGCTCTACACCGTATTCTATACTATGTACTACTATACACCACAATCTATACTATGTACCACTACACCACATTCTATACTATGTACCACTATATACCACTATACACCACATTCTATACTATGTACCACTATACACCATATTCTATACTATGTACCTCTATACACCATATTCTATACTATGTACCTCTATACATCATATTCTATACTATGTACCACTATACAGCTCTACATCACATTCTATACTATGTACCACTATACACCATATTCTATACTATGTACCTCTATACACCATATTCTATACTATGTACCACTACACAACATATTCTAGACTATGTACCACTTTACACCATATTCTATACTATATACCACTTAACAGCTCTACCCCATATTCTATGCCATGTACCACTATACAGCTCTGTACCACATTCTATACTATGTACCACTTAACAGCTCTTCACCAAATTCGATACAATGTACCACTATACACCACATTCTATACTATGTACCACTATACACCATATTCTATAGAATTTACCACAATACGCCATATTCTATACTATATACCACTATACACCATATTCTATACTATGTACCTATATACACCATATTCTATACTATGTACCACTATACACCATATTCTATACTATGTACCACTATACAGCTCTACACCAAATTCTATACTATATACCACTATACACCATATTCTGTAATATGTAGCACTATACACCATATTCTATACTCTGCACCACTATACAGCTCTACACCATATTCTATGCTATGTATCACTCTACACAATACTCTATACTATGCACCACTATACAGCTCTACACCAAATTCTATACTATGTACCTCTATATACCATTTTCTATACTATGTATCACTATACATCTCTCTACTAAATTCTACACTATGTACCATTATACAGCTCTACACCACATTCTATACTATGTACCACTATACACCATATTCTATACTTTGTACCTCTATACACAATATTCTATACTATGTACCTCTTTACAACATATTCTAGACTATGTACAACTTTACACCATATTCTATACTATATACCACTATACAGCTCTACCCCATATTCTATGCCATGTACCACTATACAGCTCTGCACCACATTCTATACTATGTACCACTGTACAGCTCTACACCATATTCTATACTATATACTACTATACACCACATTCTATACCATGTACCACAATAAACCATAGTCTATACTATGTAACACTATACTCCACATTCTATACTATGTACCACTATACAGCTCTACACCATATTTATACTATGTACCAATATTCTGCTCTACACCATGTTCTATACTATATACCACTATACACCATATTCTATACTATGTACCACTATAAACAACATTCTATACTATGTAGCACTATACACCTTTTTCTATACTATGTACCACTATACAACATATTCTATACTATATACCACTATACAACATATTCTAGACTATGTACCACTTTACACCATATTCTGTACTATATACCACTTAACAGCTTTACCACATATTCTATGCCATGTACCACTATACAGCTCTGTACCACATTCTATACTATGTACCACTATACAGCTCTATACCACATTCTATACTATGTACCATTATACAGCTCTAAACCACATTCTATACTATGTACCATTATACAACATGTTCTATACTATGTACCACCATACAGCTCTTCATCACATTCTATATTATGTACCACTATACACCACATTCTAAACTATGTGCCACTATACAGCTTTAAACCACATTCTATACAATGTACCACAATACACCATATTCTATGTACCACTATACACCATATTCTATACTATGTACCACTATACACCATATTCTTTACTCTGTACCTCTATGCACCATATTCTATACTATGTACCACTATACACCATTTTCTATACTATTTACCACTATACAGCTCTACCCCGTCATCTATACCATGTACCACTATACACCATATTCTATACTATGTATCACTATACACCATATTCTATACTATGTATCACTATGCACCATATTCTATACTATGTACCACTATACAGCTCTACACCATATTTTATGCTATGTACCACAAACTATACACCATATTCTATACTATGTACCACTATACAGCTCAACACCATATTCTATACTATGTTCCACTATACAGCTCTACACCATGTTCAATACTATGTACCACTATACACCACATTCTATACTATGTACCACTATATACCACTATACACCACATTCTATACTATGTACCACTATACACCATATTCTATACTATGTACCTCTATACACCATATTCTATACTATGTACCTCTATACATCATATTCTATACTATGTACCACTATACAGCTCTACATCACATTCTATACTATGTACCACTATACACCATATTCTATACTATGTACCTCTATACACCATATTCTATACTATGTACCACTATACAACATATTCTAGACTATGTACCACTTTACACCATATTCTATACTATATACCACTTAACAGCTCTACCCCATATTCTATGCCATGTACCACTATACAGCTCTGTACCACATTCTATACTATGTACCACTTAACAGCTCTTCACCAAATTCGATACAATGTACCACTATACACCACATTCTATACTATGTACCACTTATATACCATATTCTATAGAATTTACCACAATACGCCATATTCTATACTATATACACTATACACCATATTCTATACTATGTACCTATATACACCATATTCTATACTATGTACCACTATACACCATATTCTATACAATATACAACTATACAGCTCTACCCATATTCTGTACTATGTATATACCACTATACACCATATTCTATTACTATGAACCACTATACAGCTCTACACCATATTCTATACTATTTACCACTATACACCATATTCTATACTATGTACCACTATAAACCTCTACACTATATTCTATGCTATGTACCACTATACAGCTCTACACCACATTCTATACTATGTTCCACTATACACCATATTCTATACTTTGTACCTCTATATACCATATTCTATACAATGTACCACAATACACCATATTCTATACTATGTACAACTATACACCGTATTTCATACTATGTACCTCTATACACCATTTTCTATACTATGTACCTCTATACACCATATTCTATACTATGTACCACAATACAGCTCTACACTAATTTCTATACTATGTACCACTATACAACACTACACCATATTCTATACTATGTACCACTATACAGCTCTACACCATATTCTATACTATGTATTACTATACTCCATATTCTATACTATGTACCACTATACACCATATTTTATACTATGTACCACTATACAGCTCTACACATCATTCTATACTATGTACCACTATACAGCTCTACAACGTATTCTATACTATGTACTACTATACACCACATTCTTTACTATGTACCACTATACAGCTCTACACCATATACCACTATACACCACATTCTATACTAAGTACCACTACACCACATTCTATACTATGTACCATTATGTACCACTATACACTACATTCTATACTATGTACCATTGTACACCATAATCTGGACTATGTACCTCTATACACCATATTCTATACTATGTACCACTATACACCATATTATATACTATGTACCACTATACAGCTCTACACACATTCTATACTATATAACACTATATATCATATTCTATACTAGTTGCACTATCCACCATATCTACACTCTGCACCACTATACAGCTCTACACCATATTCTATGCTATGCATCACTATACACAATACTCTATACTATGCACCACTATACAGCTCTACACCAAATTCTATACTATGTACCTCTATATACCATATTCTATACTGTGTACCACTATACACCATATTCTATAATATGTACCACAATACAGCTCTACACCATATTCTATACTTTGTACCACTATACAACACTACACCATATTCTATACTATGTACCACTATACAGCTCAACACCATATTCTATACTATGTACCACTATACTCCATATTCTATACTATTTACCACTATACACCATATTCTATACTATGTACCACTATACAGCTCTACAACAAATTCTATACTATGTCCTACTAAACACCATATTCTATACTATGTACCACTATACAGCTCTACACCACATTCTATACCATGTACCACTATTACAGCTCTACACCGTATTCTATACTATGTACTACTATACACCACATTCTATACTATGTACCACTATACAGCTCTAAACCATATACAACTATACACCACATTCTATACTATGTACCACTATACCACATTCTATACTATGTACCACTATACGCCATATTCTATACTATGTGCCTCTATACACCATATTCTATACAATGTACCACAGTACATCATATTCTATACTATGTACCACTATACACCATATTCCATACTATGTACCACTATACACCATATTTTATACTATGTACCTCTATAGACAATATTCTATACTATGTACCACTATACACCATATTCTATACTATGTACCACAATACAGCTCTACACCATATTCTATACTATGTCCCACTATACAACACTACACCATATTCTATATTATGTACCACTATACAGCTCTACAACACATTCTATACTATGTACCTCTACACACCATATTCTATACTATGTAACATTATACAGCTCTCACCACATTCTATACTATGTACCACTATACACCATATTCTATACTATTTACCTCTATACACCATATTCTATACGATATACAACTATACAGCTCTAACCCATATTCTGTACTATGTATATACCACTATACACCATATTCTATACTATGAACCACTATACAGCTCTACACCATATTCTATACTATTTACCACTATACACCATATTCTATACTATGTACCACTATAAACCTCTACACTATATTCTATGCTATGTACCACTATACAGCATATTCTATACTAAGTACCTATACACCATATTCTATAGTATGTGGCACTATACACCACATTCTATACTATGTACCACTATACAGCTCTACACCATATTCTATACTATGTACCACTATACACCACATTCTATACTATGTACCGCTATACATCATATTCTGTGTACCACTATACACCATATTATATACTATGTACCACTATACAACACATTCTATACTATGTAACACTATACACCATATTCTATACTATGTGCCTTTATACACTATATTCTATTCTATGTACCACTATACAGCTCTACCCCATATTCTATACTATGTACCACTATACAACACTACACCATATTCTATACTATGTAATAATATACAGCTCTACACCGTATTCTATACTATGTACTACTATACACCACAATCTATACTATGTACCACTACACCACATTCTATACTATGTACCACTATATACCACTATACACCACATTCTATACTATGTACCACTATACACCATATTCTATACTATGTACCTCTATACACCATATTCTATACTATGTACCTCTATACATCATATTCTATACTATGTACCACTATACAGCTCTACATCACATTCTATACTATGTACCACTATACACCATATTCTATACTATGTACCTCTATACACCATATTCTATACTATGTACCACTACACAACATATTCTAGACTATGTACCACTTTACACCATATTCTATACTATATACCACTTAACAGCTCTACCCCATATTCTATGCCATGTACCACTATACAGCTCTGTACCACATTCTATACTATGTACCACTTAACAGCTCTTCACAAATTCGATACAATGTACCACTATACACCACATTCTATACTATGTACCACTATACACCATATTCTATAGAATTTACCACAATACGCCATATTCTATACTATATACCACTATACACCATATTCTATACTATGTACCTATATACACCATATTCTATACTATGTACCACTATACACCATATTCTATACTATGTACCACTATACAGCTCTACACCAAATTCTATACTATATACCACTATACACCATATTCTGTAATATGTAGCACTATACACCATATTCTATACTCTGCACCACTATACAGCTCTACACCATATTCTATGCTATGTATCGCTCTACACAATACTCTATACTATGCACCACTATACAGCTCTACACCAAATTCTATACTATGTACCTCTATATACCATTTTCTATACTATGTATCACTATACATCTCTCTACTAAATTCTACACTATGTACCATTATACAGCTCTACACCACATTCTATACTATGTACCACTATACACCATATTCTATACTTTGTACGTCTATACACAATATTCTATACTATGTACCTCTTTACAACATATTCTAGACTATGTACAACTTTACACCATATTCTATACTATATACCACTATACAGCTCTACCCCATATTCTATGCCATGTACCACTATACAGCTCTGCACCACATTCTATACTATGTACCACTGTACAGCTCTACACCATATTCTATACTATATACTACTATACACCACATTCTATACCATGTACCACAATAAACCATAGTCTATACTATGTACCACAATACAGCTCTACACCATATTCTATACTATGTCCCACTATACAACACTACACCATATTCTATATTATGTACCACTATACAGCTCTACAACACATTCTATACTATGTACCTCTACACACCATATTCTATACTATGTAACATTATACAGCTCTTCACCACATTCTATACTATGTACCACTATACACCATATTCTATACTATTTACCTCTATACACCATATTCTATACGATATACAACTATACAGCTCTAACCCATATTCTGTACTATGTATATACCACTATACACCATATTCTATACTATGAACCACTATACAGCTCTACACCATATTCTATACTATTTACCACTATACACCATATTCTATACTATGTACCACTATAAACCTCTACACTATATTCTATGCTATGTACCACTATACAGCATATTCTATACTAAGTACCTATACACCATATTCTATAGTATGTGGCACTATACACCACATTCTATACTATGTACCACTATACAGCTCTACACCATATTCTATACTATGTACCACTATACACCACATCTATACTATGTACCGCTATACATCATATTCTGTGTACCACTATACACCATATTATATACTATGTACCACTATACAACACATTCTATACTATGTAACACTATACACCATATTCTATACTATGTGCCTTTATACACTATATTCTATTCTATGTACCACTATACAGCTCTACCCCATATTCTATACTATGTACCACTATACAACACTACACCATATTCTATACTATGTAATAATATACAGCTCTACACCGTATTCTATACTATGTACTACTATACACCACAATCTATACTATGTACCACTACACCACATTCTATACTATGTACCACTATATACCACTATACACCACATTCTATACTATGTACCACTATACACCATATTCTATACTATGTACCTCTATACACCATATTCTATACTATGTACCTCTATACATCATATTCTATACTATGTACCACTATACAGCTCTACATCACATTCTATACTATGTACCACTATACACCATATTCTATACTATGTACCTCTATACACCATATTCTATACTATGTACCACTACACAACATATTCTAGACTATGTACCACTTTACACCATATTCTATACTATATACCACTTACAGCTCTACCCCATATTCTATGCCATGTACCACTATACAGCTCTGTACCACATTCTATACTATGTACCACTTAACAGCTCTTCACCAAATTCGATACAATGTACCACTATACACCACATTCTATACTATGTACCACTATACACCATATTCTATAGAATTTACCACAATACGCCATATTCTATACTATATACCACTATACACCATATTCTATACTATGTACCTATATACACCATATTCTATACTATGTACCACTATACACCATATTCTATACTATGTACCACTATACAGCTCTACACCAAATTCTATACTATATACCACTATACACCATATTCTGTAATATGTAGCACTATACACCATATTCTATACTCTGCACCACTATACAGCTCTACACCATATTCTATGCTATGTATCACTCTACACAATACTCTATACTATGCACCACTATACAGCTCTACACAAATTCTATACTATGTACCTCTATATACCATTTTCTATACTATGTATCACTATACATCTCTCTACTAAATTCTACACTATGTACCATTATACAGCTCTACACCACATTCTATACTATGTACCACTATACACCATATTCTATACTTTGTACCTCTATACACAATATTCTATACTATGTACCTCTTTACAACATATTCTAGACTATGTACAACTTTCACCATATTCTATACTATATACCACTATACAGCTCTACCCCATATTCTATGCCATGTACCACTATACAGCTCTGCACCACATTCTATACTATGTACCACTGTACAGCTCTACACCATATTCTATACTATATACTACTATACACCACATTCTATACCATGTACCACAATAAACCATAGTCTATACTATGTAACACTATACTCCACATTCTATACTATGTACCACTATACAGCTCTACACCATATTTTATACTATGTACCAATATTCTGCTCTACACCATGTTCTATACTATATACCACTAACACCATATTCTATACTATGTACCACTATAAACAACATTCTATACTATGTAGCACTATACACCTTTTTCTATACTATGTACCACTATACAACATATTCTATACTATATACCACTATACAACATATTCTAGACTATGTACCACTTTACACCATATTCTGTACTATATACCACTTAACAGCTTTACCACATATTCTATGCCATGTACCACTATACAGCTCTGTACCACATTCTATACTATGTACCACTATACAGCTCTATACCACATTTCTATACTATGTACCATTATACAGCTCTAAACCACATTCTATACTATGTACCATTATACAACATGTTCTATACTATGTACCACCATACAGCTCTTCATCACATTCTATATTATGTACCACTATACACCACATTCTAAACTATGTGCCACTATACAGCTTTAAACCACATTCTATACAATGTACCACAATACACCATATTCTATGTACCACTATACACCATATTCTATACTATGTACCACTATACACCATATTCTTTACTCTGTACCTCTATGCACCATATTCTATACTATGTACCACTATACACCATTTTCTATACTATTTACCACTATACAGCTCTACCCGTCATCTATACCATGTACCACTATACACCATATTCTATACTATGTATCACTATACACCATATTCTATACTATGTATCACTATGCACCATATTCTATACTATGTACCACTATACAGCTCTACACCATATTTTATGCTATGTACCACAAACTATACACCATATTCTATACTATGTACCACTATACAGCTCAACACCATATTCTATACTATGTTCCACTATACAGCTCTACACCATGTTCAATACTATGTACCACTATACACCACATTCTATACTATGTACCACTATATACCACTATACACCACATTCTATACTATGTACCACTATACACCATATTCTATACTATGTACCTCTATACACCATATTCTATACTATGTACCTCTATACATCATATTCTATACTATGTACCACTATACAGCTCTACATCACATTCTATACCTATGTACCACTATACACCATATTCTATACTATGTACCTCTATACACCATATTCTATACTATGTACCACTATACAACATATTCTAGACTATGTACCACTTTACACCATATTCTATACTATATACCACTTAACAGCTCTACCCCATATTCTATGCCATGTACCACTATACAGCTCTGTACCACATTCTATACTATGTACCACTTAACAGCTCTTCACCAAATTCGATACAATGTACCACTATACACCACATTCTATACTATGTACCACTATATACCATATTCTATAGAATTTACCACAATACGCCATATTCTATACTATATACCACTATACACCATATTCTATACTATGTACCTATATACACCATATTCTATACTATGTACCACTATACACCATATTCTATACAATATACAACTATACAGCTCTACCCATATTCTGTACTATGTATATACCACTATACACCATATTCTATACTATGAACCACTATACAGCTCTACACCATATTCTATACTATTTACCACTATACACCATATTCTATACTATGTACCACTATAAACCTCTACACTATATTCTATGCTATGTACCACTATACAGCTCTACACCACATTCTATACTATGTTCCACTATACACCATATTCTATACTTTGTACCTCTAATATACCATATTCTATACAATGTACCACAATACACCATATTCTATACTATGTACAACTATACACCGTATTTCATACTATGTACCTCTATACACCATTTTCTATACTATGTACCTCTATACACCATATTCTATACTATGTACCACAATACAGCTCTACACTAATTTCTATACTATGTACCACTATACAACACTACACCATATTCTATACTATGTACCACTATACAGCTCTACACCATATTCTATACTATGTATTACTATACTCCATATTCTATACTATGTACCACTATACACCATATTTTATACTATGTACCACTATACAGCTCTACACATCATTCTATACTATGTACCACTATACAGCTCTACAACGTATTCTATACTATGTACTACTATACACCACATTCTTTACTATGTACCACTATACAGCCTACGACACCATATACCACTATACACCACATTCTATACTAAGTACCACTACACCACATTCTATACTATGTACCATTATGTACCACTATACACTACATTCTATACTATGTACCATTGTACACCATAATCTGGACTATGTACCTCTATACACCATATTCTATACTATGTACCACTATACACCATATTATATACTATGTACCACTATACAGCTCTACACCACATTCTATACTATATAACACTATATATCATATTCTATACTAGGTTGCACTATCCACCATATTCTACACTCTGCACCACTATACAGCTCTACACATATTCTATGCTATGCATCACTATACACAATACTCTATACTATGCACCACTATACAGCTCTACACCAAATTCTATTACTATGTACCTCTATATACCATATTCTATACTGTGTACCACTATACACCATATTCTATAATATGTACCACAATACAGCTCTACACCATATTCTATACTTTGTACCACTATACAACACTACACCATATTCTATACTATGTACCACTATACAGCTCAACACCATATTCTATACTATGTACCACTATACTCCATATTCTATACTATTTACCACTATACACCATATTCTATACTATGTACCACTATACAGCTCTACAACAAATTCTATACTATGTCCTACTAAACACCATATTCTATACTATGTACCACTATACAGCTCTACACCACATTCTATACCATGTACCACTATACAGCTCTACACCGTATTCTATACTATGTACTACTATACACCACATTCTATACTATGTACCACTATACAGCTCTAAACCATATACAACTATACACCACATTCTATACTATGTACCACTATACCACATTCTATACTATGTACCACTATACGCCATATTCTATACTATGTGCCTCTATACACCATATTCTATACAATGTACCACAGTACATCATATTCTATACTATGTTACCACTATACACCATATTCCATACTATGTACCACTATACACCATATTTTATACTATGTACCTCTATAGACAATATTCTATACTATGTACCACTATACACCATATTCTATACTATGTACCACAATACAGCTCTACACCATATTCTATACTATGTCCCACTATACAACACTACACCATATTCTATATTATGTACCACTATACAGCTCTACAACACATTCTATACTATGTACCTCTACACACCATATTCTATACTATGTAACATTATACAGCTCTTCACCACATTCTATACTATGTACCACTATACACCATATTCTATACTATTTACCTCTATACACCATATTCTATACGATATACAACTATACAGCTCTAACCCATATTCTGTACTATGTATATACCACTATACACCATATTCTATACTATGAACCACTATACAGCTCTACACCATATTCTATACTATTTACCACTATACACCATATTCTATACTATGTACCACTATAAACCTCTACACTATATTCTATGCTATGTACCACTATACAGCATATTCTATACTAAGTACCTATACACCATATTCTATAGTATGTGGCACTATACACCACATCTATACTATGTACCACTATACAGCTCTACACCATATTCTATACTATGTACCACTATTACACCACATTCTATACTATGTACCGCTATACATCATATTCTGTGTACCACTATACACCATATTATATACTATGTACCACTATACAACACATTCTATACTATGTAACACTATACACCATATTCTATACTATGTGCCTTTATACACTATATTCTATTCTATGTACCACTATACAGCTCTACCCCATATTCTATACTATGTACCACTATACAACACTACACCATATTCTATACTATGTAATAATATACAGCTCTACACCGTATTCTATACTATGTACTACTATACACCACAATCTATACTATGTACCACTACACCACATTCTATACTATGTACCACTATATACCACTATACACCACATTCTATACCCACTATACACCATATTCTATACTATGTACCTCTATACACCATATTCTATACTATGTACCTCTATACATCATATTCTATACTATGTACCACTATACAGCTCTACATCACATTCTATACTATGTACCACTATACACCATATTCTATACTATGTACCTCTATACACCATATTCTATACTATGTACCACTACACAACATATTCTAGACTATGTACCACTTTACACCATATTCTATACTATATACCACTTAACAGCTCTACCCCATATTCTATGCCATGTACCACTATACAGCTCTGTACCACATTCTATACTATGTACCACTTAACAGCTCTTCACCAAATTCGATACAATGTACCACTATACACCACATTCTATACTATGTACCACTATACACCATATTCTATAGAATTTACCACAATACGCCATATTCTATACTATATACCACTATACACCATATTCTATACTATGTACCTATATACACCATATTCTATACTATGTACCACTATACACCATATTCTATACTATGTACCACTATACAGCTCTACACCAAATTCTATACTATATACCACTATACACCATATTCTGTAATATGTAGCACTATACACCATATTCTATACTCTGCACCACTATACAGCTCTACACCATATTCTATGCTATGTATCGCTCTACACAATACTCTATACTATGCACCACTATACAGCTCTACACCAAATTCTATACTATGTACCTCTATATACCATTTTCTATACTATGTATCACTATACATCTCTCTACTAAATTCTACACTATGTACCATTATACAGCTCTACACCACATTCTATACTATGTACCACTATACACCATATTCTATACTTTGTACGTCTATACACAATATTCTATACTATGTACCTCTTTACAACATATTCTAGACTATGTACAACTTTACACCATATTCTATACTATATACCACTATACAGCTCTACCCCATATTCTATGCCATGTACCACTATACAGCTCTGCACCACATTCTATACTATGTACCACTGTACAGCTCTACACCATATTCTATACTATATACTACTATACACCACATTCTATACCATGTACCACAATAAACCATAGTCTATACTATGTAACACTATACTCCACATTCTATACAATGTACCACTATACAGCTCTACACCATATTTTATACTATGTACCAATATTCTGCTCTACACCATGTTCTATACTATATACCACTATACACCATATTCTATACTATGTACCACTATAAACAACATTCTATACTATGTAGCACTATACACCTTTTTTCTATACTATGTACCACTATACACCATATTCTATACTATATACCACTATACAACATATTCTAGACTATGTACCACTTTACACCATATTCTGTACTATATACCACTTAACAGCTTTACCACATATTCTATGCCATGTACCACTATACAGCTCTGTACCACATTCTATACTATGTACCACTATACAGCTCTATACCACATTCTATACTATGTACCATTATACAGCTCTACACCACATTCTATACTATGTACCATTATACAACATGTTCTATACTATGTACCACCATACAGCTCTTCATCACATTCTATATTATGTACCACTATACACCACTTTCTAAACTATGTGCCACTATACAGCTTTAAACCACATTCTATACAATGTACCACAATACACCATATTCTATGTACCACTATACACCATATTCTATACTATGTACCACTATACACCATATTCTTTACTCTGTACCTCTATGCACCATATTCTATACTATGTACCACTATACACCATTTTCTATACTATTTACCACTATACAGCTCTACCCCGTCATCTATACCATGTACCACTATACACCATATTCTATACTATGTATCACTATACACCATATTCTATACTATGTATCACTATACACCATATTCTATTCTATATACAGCTCTACACCAAATTCTATACTATGTATCTCTATACACCATATTCTATACTATATACCACTATACAGTTCTATACCATATTCTATACTATATACCACTATACACCATATTCTATACTATGTACCACTATACATTTCTATAACAAATTCAATACTATGTACCATTATACAGCTCTACACCACATTCTATACTATGTACCACTATACATCATATTCTATACTATGTACCACTATACAGCTCTACATCACATTCTATACTATGTACCACTATACACCATATTCTATACTTTGTACCACTATACACCATATTCTATACTGTGTACCTCTATACACCATATTCTATACTATATACCACTTAACAGCTCTACCCCATATTCTATGCCATGTACCACTATAAAGCTCTGTACCACATTCTAAACTATATACTACTATACACCACATACTATTCTATGTACCACTATACAGCTCTACACCATTTTTTATACTATATACCAATATTCAGCTCTACACCATGTTCTATACTATATACCACTATACACCATATTCTATACTATGTACCACTATAAATGACATTCTATACTATATATCACTATACACCTTATTCTATACTATGTATCACTATACACCACATTCTATACTATATACCACTATACAGCTCTATACCACATTTTATACTAAATACCATTATACAGCTCTACACCACATTCTATACTATGTACCACTATACAACATATTCTATACTATGTACCACTATACAGCTCTTCATCACATTCTATACTATGTACCTCTATACACCATATTATATACTATGTACCACTATACAGCTCTACACCGTATTCTATACAATGTACTACTATACACCACATTCTATACAATGTACCACTATACAGCTCTACACCATACACCACTATACACCACATTCTACATATGTACCACTACACCACATTCTATACTATGTACCACTATGTACCACTATACACCACATTCTATACTATGTACCACTATACCCCATATTCTATACTATGTACCTCTATACACCATATTCTATACTATGTACCACTATACACCATAATCTATACGATGTACCACTATATAGCTCTACACCACATTCTATACTATATACCACTATACTCCACATTCTAGACTATGTTCTACTATACACCATATTCTATACAATGTACCTCTATACACCATAATCTATACTATATACCACTATACACCACATCCTATACTATGTACCATTATACAGCTCTTCACCACATTCTATACTATGTACCACTATACACCATATTCTATACTATTTACCTCTATACACCATATTCTATACTATATACCACTATTAACCATATTCTATACAATGTACCACTATACACCATATTCTTTACGATATACAACTATACAGCTCTACCCCATATTCTGTACTATGTATATACCACTATACACCATATTCTATACTATGAACCACTATACAGCTCTACACCATATTCTATACTATTTACCACTATACACCTTATTCTATACTATGTACCACTATGAACCTCTACACTATATTCTATGCAATGTACCACTATACAGCTCTATACCACATTCTATACTATGTACAACTGTACAGGTCTACACTATATTCTATAGTTAATACTACTATAGACGACATTCTATACTAAGTACCTCTATACACCATATTCTATAGTATGTAGCACTATACACCACATTCTATACTATGTACCACTATACAGCTCTACACCATATTCTATACTATGTACCACTCTTCACCATATTCTATACTATGTACCACTATACACCACATCCTATACTATGTACCATTATACAGCTCTTCACCACATTCTATACTATGTACCACTATACACCATATTCTATACTATGTACCACTATTCAGCTCTACACCACATTCTATAATATGTACCGCTATACATCATATTCTGTGTACCACTATTCACCATATTATATACTATGTACCACTATACAACACATTCTATACTTTGTACCACTATACACCATTTTCTATACTATGTGCCTTTATACACTATATTCTATACTATGTACCACTATACACCACATTCTATACTTTTTCCCACTATACACCATATTCTATACTATGTACCACTATACAACACTACACCATATTCTATACTATGTACTAATATACAGCTCTACACCGTATTCTATACTATGTACAACTATACACCACATTCTATACTATGTACCACTACACCACATTCTATACTATGTACCACTATATACCACTATACACCACATTCTATACTATGTACCACTATACACCATATTCTATACTATTTACCTCTATACACCATATTCTATACTATATACCACTATTAACCATATTCTATACAATGTACCACTATACACCGTATTCTATACGATATACAACTATACAGCTCTACCCCATATTCTGTACTATGTATATACCACTATACACCATATTCTATACTATGAACCACTATACAGCTCTACACCATATTCTATACTATTTACCACTATACACCATATTCTATACTATGTACCACTATAAACCTCTACACTATATTCTATGCTATGTACCACTATACAGCATATTCTATACTAAGTACCTCTATACACCATATTCTATAGTATGTAGCACTATACACCACATTCTATACTATATACAACTATACAGCTCTACACCACATTCTATACTATGTACCACTATTCAGCTCTACACCACATTCTATACTATGTACCGCTATACATCATATTCTGTGTACCACTATACACCATATTTTATACTATGTACCACTATACAACACATTCTATACTATGTACCACTATACACCACATTCTATACTTTTTCCCTCTATACACCATTTTCTATACTATGTACCACTATACAGCTCTACACCATATTCTATACTATGTACCACTATACAACACTACACCATATTCTATACTATGTACTAATATACAGCTCTACACTGTATTCTATACTATGTACTACTCTACACCACATTCTATACTATGTACCACTACACCACATTCTATACTATGTACCACTATATACCACTATACACCACATTCTATACTATGCACCACTATACACCATATTCTATACTATGTACCTCTATACACCATATTCTATACTATGTACCTCTATACAACATATTCTAGACTATGTACAACTTTACACCATATTCTATACTATATACCACTATACAGCTCTACCCCTTATTCTATGCCATGTACCACTATACTGCTCTGCACCACTTTCTATACTATGTACCACTGTACAGCTCTACACCATATTCTATACTATATACTACTATACACCACATTCTATACTATGTACCACTATAAACCATTTTCTATACTATGTAACACTATACAGCTCTACACCATATTTTATACTATGTACCAATATTCAGCTCTACACCATGTTCTATACTATATACCACTAAACAACATATTCTATACTATGTACCACTATAAATAACATTCTATACTATGTACCACTATACACCATATTCTATACTATGTACCACTATACACCATATTCTATACTATATACCACTATACAACATATTCTAGACTATGTACCACTTTACACCATATTCTACACTATATACCACTTAACAGCTCTACCCCATATTCTATGCCATGTATCACTTTACAGCTCTGTACCACATTCTATACTATGTACCACTATACAGCTCTACACCAAATTCTATACAATATACCACTATACACCACATTCTATACTATGTACCACTATACAACATATTCTATACTCTGTACCACTATACAGCTCTTCATCACATTCTATACTATGTACCCCTATACACCATATTCTATACTATGTACCACTATACACCATATTCTATACTATATACCACTATACAGCTCTACCCCATATTCTATACCATGTACCACTATACAACTTATTCTATACTATGTGCTATACACCATATTCTATACTATGTACCACTAAACACCATATTCTAATCTATGTACCACTATACACCATATTCTATACTATGTACCACTATACTCCATATTCTATAATATGTACCACTATACATCTCTACACCATATTATATGCTATGTATCACTATACACAATACTCTATACTATGCACCACTGTACAGCTATACACTATATTCTATACTATATACCACTATACACACTATTGTATACTATGTACCACTCTACAGCTCTACACCATATTCTATTCTATGTACCACTATACAGCTCTACACCATATTCTATACTATGTACCACTATACAGCTCTACACCACATTCTATATTATGTACCACTATACACCATATTCTAGACTATGTACCACTATACACCATATTCTATACTATATACTTCTATACACCATATTCTAATCTACGTACCTCTATACACAATATTCTATACTATATACCACTATACACCATATTCTATACTATAAACAACTATATAGCTCACCCCACATTCTATACTATGTACTACTATACACCATTTTCTATACAATGAACCACTATACAGCTCTACACCATATTCTATACTATATACCACTTTACACGATATTCTAAACTATGTACCACTATTCACCTCTACACCATATTCTATACTATGTACCACTATACAGCTGTTTACCACATTCTATACTATGTACCACTGTACAGCTCTACACCATATTCTATACTATTTACTACTATACACCACATTCTATACTATGTACCACTATACACCATATTCTATAAAATGTAACACTATACACCACATTCTATACTATGTACCACTATACAGCTCTACACCACATTCTATACTATGAACCACTGCACACCATATTCTATACTATGTACCTCTATACACCACATTCTAGACTACGTACCACTATACACCATATTCAATACTATGTACCACTATACAGCTCTACACCACATTCTATACTTTGTACCACTATACACCATATTCTATATACCACTATACACCACATTCTAGACTATGTACCACTATACACCATATTCTATACTATGTACCTCAATACAACTTAATTTATACTATGTACCACTATACACCACATTCTATACTATGTAGCACTATTCACCATATTCTATACTATGTACCACTATACACTATATTCTATACTATGTACCTCTATACACCATATTCTATACTGTGTACCACTATACACCATATTCTATACTATGTACCACAATACACCATATTCTATACTATTTACCACTATATACCATATTCTATACTATATACCTCTATACACCATATTTTATTCTATGTACCACTATACAACACATTCTATACTATGTAACACTATACACCATATTCTATACCATGTACCTCTATACACCATATTCTATACTATGTACCACTATACACCATATTCTATACAATGTACCACAATATACCATATTCTATACTATGTTCCACTATACATCTCTACACCACATTCTATACTATGTTCCTCTATACACCATATTCTATACTATGTACCAATATATAGCTCTTCACCAAATTCTATACTATGTACCACTGTACACCACATTCAATACTATGTTCCACTATACACCATATTCTATACTTTGTACCTCTATACACCATATTCTATACTATGTACCACTGTACATCATATTCTATACTATGTATCACAATACACCATATTCTATACTATGTACCACTATACACCGTATTCTATACTATGTACCACTATACACACCATATTCTATACTATGTACCTCTATACACCATATTCTATACTATGTACCACTATACACCACATTCTATACTATGTACCATTGTACAGCTTTATTCCACATTCTATACTATACACCACTATACACCACATTCTATACTATGTACCACTATACACCACATTCTATACTATGTACCACTATACAGCTCTACACCACATTCTATACAATGTACCACAATACACCATATTCTATACTATGTACCACTATAAATCTCTACACCACATTCTATACTATGTTCCTCTTTACACCATATTCTATACTATGTACCTCTATACACCATATTCTATACTATGTACCACTATCCACCATATTCTATACTATGTATCACAATACACCATATTCTATACTATGTACCACTATACACCGTATTCTATACTATGTACCACTAAACACACCATATTCTATACTATGTACCTCTATACACCATTTTCTATACTATGTACCACTATACACCGTATTCTATACTATGTACCACTAAACACACCATATTCTATACTATGTACCTCTATACACCATTTTCTATACTATGTACCACTATACAGCATATTCTATGCTGTGTAGCACAATACAGCTCTACACCATATTCTATACTATGTACCACTATACAGCACTTCACCATATTCCATACTATGTACCATTATACACCATATTCTATACTATGTACCACTATACACCATATTCTATACTATGTACCACTATATACCACATTCTATACTATGTACCATTGTACAGCTTTATACCACATTCTATACTATATACCACTATACACCACAGTCTATACCATGTACCACTATACAGCTCTACACCACATTCTATACTATGTTCCTCTATACACCATATTCTATACTATGTACCACTATACAGCTCTACACCATATTTTATGCTGTGTACCACAAACTATACACCATATTCTATAATATGTACCACTATACACTCTACACCATATTCTATACTATGTACCACTATACAGCTCTACACCATGTTCTATACTATGTACCACTATACACCACATTCTATGCTATGTACCACTATACACCATATTCTATACTATGTACCACTATACAGCATATTCTATACTATGTACCACTATACACCATATTCTATGCTATGTACCACTATACACCATATTCTATACTATGTACCACTATACACCATATTCTATACTGTGTACCACTATACAGCTCTACACCATATTCTATACTATGTATCTCTATACACCATATTCTATACTATATACCACTATACAGTTCTATACCATATTCTATACTATATACGACTATACACCATATTCTATACTATGTACCACAATACAGCTCTATGCCAAATTCAATACTATGTACCACTATAGAGCTCTACACCACATTCTATACTATGTACCACTATACATCATTTTCTATACTATGTACCACTATACAGCTCTACATCACATTCTATACTATGTACCACTATACACCATATTTTGTTCTATGTACCTCTATACACCATATTCTATACTATTTACCTCTATACAACATATTCTAGACTTTCTACCACTTTACACCATATTCTATACTATATACCACTTAATAGCTCTACCCCATATTCTATGCCATGTACCACTATACAGCTCTGTACCACATTCTATACTATATACTATTATACACCACATTCTATACTATGTACCACTATACACCATATTCTAAACTATATAACACTATAAACCACATACTATTCTATGTACAACTATACAGCTCTACACCATATTTTATACTATGTACCAATATTCAGCTCTACACCATGTTCTATACTATATACCACTATACACCATTTTCTATACTATGTACCACTACAAATGACATTCCATACTATATACCACTATACACCTTATTCTATAATATGTATCACTATACACCACATTCTATACTATATACCACTATACAGCTCTATACCACATTTTATACTATGTACCATTATACAGCTCTACACCACATTCTATACTATGTACCACTATACAACATATTCTATACTATGTACCACTATACAGCTCTTCATCACATTCTATACTATGTACCACAATACACCATATACTATGTACCACTATATACCATATTCTATACTATGTACCACTATACACCATATTCTATATTATGTACCTCTATACACAATATTCTATACTACGTACCTCTATACACCATATTCTATACTATGTACCACTATAAACCATATTCTATACTATAAACAACTATATAGCTCACCCCACATTCTATACTATGTACTACTATACACCATTTTCTATACAATGAACCACTATCCAGCTCTACACCATATTCTATACTATATACCACTATACACCATATTCTAAACTATGTACCACTATTCACCTCTACACCATATTCTATACTATGTACCACTATACAGCTGTATACCACATTCTATACTATGAACCACTGTACAGCTCTACACCACATTCTATACTATATGCTACTATACACCACATTCTATACTATGTACCACTATACACCATATTCTATAAAATGTAACACTATACACCACATTCTATACTATGTACCACTATACAGCTCTACACCACATTCTATACTATGTACCACTGCACACCATATTCTATACTATGTACCTCTATACACCACATTCTAGACTACGTACCACTATACACCATATTCTATACTATGTATCACTATACTGCTCTACACCACATTCTATACTTTGTACCACTATACACCATATTCTATGTACCACTATACACCACATTCTAGACTATGTACCACTATACACCATATTCTATACTATGTACCTCAATACACCTTAATTTATACTATGTACCACTATACACCACATTCTATACTATGTAGCACTATTCACCATATTCTATACTATATTCCACTATACACCATATTCTATACTATGTACCTCTATACACCATATTCTATACTGTGTACCACTATACACCATATTCTATACTATGTACCACAATACACCATATTCTATACTATGTACCATTGTACTGCTTTATACCACATTCTATACTATATACCACTATACACCACATTCTATACCATGTACCACTATACAGCTCTACACCACATTCTATACTATGTTCCTCTATACAACATATTCTAGACTTTCTACCACTTTACACCATATTCTATACTATATACCACTTAATAGCTCTACCCCATATTCTATGCCATGTACCACTATAGAGCTCTGTACCACATTCTATACTATGTACCACTATACAGCTCTACACCATATTCTATACTATATACTATTATACACCACATTCTATACTATGTACCACTATACACCATATTCTAAACTATGTAACACTATAAACCACATACTATTCTATGTACCACTATACAGCTCTACACCATATTTTATACTATGTACCAATATTCAGCTCTACACCATGTTCTATACTATATACCACTATACACCATTTTCTATACTATGTACCACTACAAATGACATTCTATACTATATACCACTATACACCTTATTCTATACTATGTATCACTATACACCACATTCTATACTATATACCACTATACAGCTCTATACCACATTTTATACTATGTACCATTATACAGCTTGACACCACATTCTATACTATGTACCATTATACAACATATTCTATACTTTGTACCACTATACAGCTCTTCATCACATTCTATACTATGTACCACTATACACCATTTTCTATACTATGAACCACTATACAGCTCTACACAACATTCTATATAATGTACCACAATACACCAAATACTATTTACCACTATACACCATATTCTATACTATGTACCACTATACACCATATTCTATACTATATACCACTATACAGCTCTACCCCATATTCTATACCATGTACCACTATACAACTTATTCTATACTATGTGCTATACACCATATTCTATACTATGTACCACTAAACACCATATTCTATACTATGCACCACAATACAGCTCTACATCATATTCTATATTATATACCACCATACACCATATTCTATACTATGTACCACTTTACACCACATTCTATACTATGTACCACTATACACCATATTCTATACTATGTAGCACTATACACCATATTCTATAATACGTACCACTATACATCTCTACACCATATTATATGCTATGTATCACTATACATAATACTCTATACTATGCACCACTGTACAGCAATACACTATATTCTATACTATATACCACTATACACACTATTGTATACTATGTACCACTATACAGCTCTACAACATATTCTATTCTATGAACCACTATACACCTCTACACCACATTCTATACTATGTTCCACTATACACCATGTTCTATACTTTGTACCTCTATTCACCATATTCTATACTATGTACCACTGTACACCATATTCTATACTATCTACCACTATACACCGTACTCTATACTATGTACCACTATACACACCATATTCTATACTATGTTCCTCTATACTCCATATTCTATACTATGTACCAATATATAGCTCTACACCAAATTCTATACTATGTACCACTATACACCACATTCTATACTATGTTCCACTCTACACCATATTCTATACTTTGTACCTCTATACACCATATTCTATACTATGTACCACTGTACACCATATTCTATACTATGTATCACAATACACCATATTCTATACTATGTGCCACTATACACCGTATTCTATACTATGTACCACTACACACACCATATTCTATACTATGTACCAATATACACCATATTCTATGCTGTGTAGCACAATACAGCTCTACACCATATTCTATACTATGTACCACTATACAGCACTACACTTTATTCTATACTATGTACCACTATACACCATATTCTATACTATGTACCACTATACAGCACATTCTATACTATGTACCACTATACAGCTCTACACCACATTCTATACTATGTTCCTCTATACACCACATTCTATACTATGTACCACTATACAGCTCTACACCACATTCTATACTATGTTCCTCTATACACCACATTCTATACTATGTAGCACTATACAACATATTCTATACTATGTACCTCTGTACACCATATTCTATACTATGTACCACTATACACCATATTCTATACAATGTACCACAATACACCATATTCTATACTATGTACCACTATACATCTCTACACCACATTCTATACTATGTTCCTCTATACACCATATTCTATACTATGTAGCTCTATACACCATATTCTGTACTATGTACCACTATACACCATATTCTATACTATGTATCACAATACACCATATTCTATACTATGTACCACTATACACCGTATTCTATACTATGTACCACTAAACACAACATATTCTATACTATGTACCTCTATACACCATTTTCTATACTATGTACCACTATACACCATATTCTATGCTGTGTAGCACAATACCGCTCTACACCATATTCTATACTATGTACCACTATACAGCACTACACCATTTCCTAAACTATGTACCACTATACACCATATTCTATACTATGTACCACTATATACCATATTCTATACTATGTACCACTATACACCACATTCTATACTATGTACCATTGTACAGCTTTATACCACATTCTATAATATATACCACTTTACACCACATTCTATACTATGTACCACTATACAGCTCTACACCACATTCTATACTATGTTCCTCTATACACCACATTCTATACTATGTACCACTATACAGCTCTACACCACATTCTTTACAATGTACCACAATACACCATATTCTATACTATGTACCACTATAGATCTCTACACCACATTCTATACTATGTTCCTCTATACACCATATTCTATACTATGTACCTCTATACACCGTATTCTATACTATGTACATTGATCAGGAGATCAGTGGTGCATAGTATAGAGTATTGTGTATAGTGATACATAGCATAGAATATGGTGTAGAGATGTATAGTATAGAATATGGTGTATAGTGCTACAAAGTATAGAATATGGTGTATAGTGGCATATAGTACAGAATGTGGTGTAGAGTTGTATAGTGGTACATAGTATAGAATATGGTGTATAGTGGTACATACTATAGAATATAGTGTTTAGAGGTACAAAGTATAGAATATGGTGTATAGTGGTACATAGTATAGAATGTGGTGTACAGTGGTTCATAGTATAGAATATGGTGTGTAGAGGTACATAGTAAAGTATATGGTGTATAGTGGTACATAGTATAGAATATGGTGTATAGAGGTACATAGTATAGAATATGGTGTATAGTTGTACATAGTATAGAATATGGTGTAGACCTGTATAGTGGTACATAGTATAGAATATGGTGTAGTGCTGTATAGTGGTACATAGTATAGAATATGGTGTATAGAGCTACATAGTATAGAATATGGTGTATAGAGGAACATAGTATAGAATGTGGTGTAGAGATGTATAGTGGTACATAGTATAGAATATGGTGTATTGTGGTACATTGTATAGAATATGGTGTATAGTGGTACATAGTATAGAATATGGTGTGTATAGTGGTACATAGCATAGAATATGGTGTACAGTGGTACATAGTATAGAATGTGGTGTAGAGCTGTATAATGGTACATAGTTTAGAATTTAGTATAGAGCTGTATAGTGGTACATAGTATAGAATATGGTATATAGAGGTACATAGTATAGAATTTGGTGTAGAGTTGTATAGTGGTGCATAGTATAGAGTATTGTGTAGAGTGATACATAGCATAGAATATGGTGTAGAGCTGTATAGTGGTGCAGAGTATAGAATATGGTGTATAGTGCTACATAGTACAGAAAATGGTGTATAGTGGTATGTAGTATAGAATTTGGTGTAGAGCTGTATAGTGGTACATAGTATAGAATATGGTGTATAGTGGTACATAGTATAGAATATGGTGTATATAGGTACATAGTATAGAATATGGTGTACAGTGGTACATAGTATGGAATACGGTGTATAGTGGTATATAGTATAGAATATGGTGTATTGTGGTAAATTGTATAGAATATGGTGTATAGAGGTACATAATACAGAATATGGTGTATAGTGGTACATAGTATAGAATGTGGTGTACAGTGGTACATTGTATAGAATTTGGTGTAGAGCTGTATAGTGGTACATAGTGTAGAATGTGGTACAGAGCTGTATAGTGGTACATGGCATAGAATATGGGGTAGAGCTGTTAAGTGGTATATAGTATAGAATATGGTGTAAAGTGGTACAAAGTCTAGAATATGTTGTATAGTGGTATATAGTATAGAATATGGTGTGTAGTGGTACATAGTATAAAATATGGTGTATAGTGGTACATAGTATAGAATGTTGTTTATAGTGGTACATAGTATAGAATATGGTGTATAGTGGTATATAGTATAGAACATGGTGTAGAGCTGTATAGTGATATAGAATATGGGGTATAGTGGTACATAGTATAGAATGTGGTGTATAGTGGTTCAAAGTGGTACATAGTATAGAATGTGTTGTAGTGGTACATAGTATAGAATGTGGTGTATAGTGGTGAATGGTGTAGAGCTGTATAGTGGTACATAGTATAGAATGTGGTCTAGAGCTGTATAGTGGTACATAGTATTGAATATGGTGTATAGAGGTACATAGTATAGAATGTGTTGTAGAGCTGTATAGTGGCACATAGTATAGAATATGGTGTATAATGGTACATAGTATAGAATATTGTGTATAGTGGTACATAGTATAGAATATGGTGTAGATCTGTATTGTGGTACATAGTATAGAATATGGTGTATAGTAGAATAGGGTGTAGTGTTGTATAGTGGTACATAGTATAGAATATGGTGAAGAGCTGTATTTTGGTAAATAGTATAGAGTATTGTGTATAGTGATACAGAGCATAGAATATGGTGTAGAGCTGTACAGTTGTGCGGAGTATAGAATACGTTGTATAGTGCTACATAGTATAGAATATGGCGTATGGTGGTATATAGTATAGAATGTGGTGTAGAGCTGTATAGTGGTACATAGTATAGAATATGGTGTATAGTGGTATATAGAATAGAATATTGTGTATAGAGGTACATAGTATAGAATATGGTGTACAGTGGTACATAATATAGAATGTGGTGTATAGTGGTACATAGTGGTACATAGTATAGAATGTGGTGTAGTGGTACATAGTATAGAATCTGGTGTATAGTGGTTAATGGTGTAGAGCTGTATAGTGGTACATAGCATAGAATGTGGTGTACAGTATTACATAGTACTGAATACGGTGTAGAGCTGTATAGTGGTACATAGTATAGAATGTGGTGTAGAGCTGTATAGTGGTACATAGTATAGAATATGGTGTATAGTGGTACATAGTATAGAATATGGTTTATAGTAGTACATAGTATAGAATATGATGTAGAGCTGTATAGTGGTACATAGTATAGAAAATGGTGTAGTGTTGTATAGTGGTACATAGTATAGAATATGGTATAGAGCTGTATTGTGGTACATAGTATCGAATATGGTGTATAGAGGTACATAGTATAGAATATGGTGTATAGTGGTACATAGTATAGAATATGGTGTAGACCTGTATAGTGGTACATAGTATAGAATATGGTGTAGTGCTGTATAGTGGTACATAGTATAGAATATGGTGTTAGGCTGTATTGTGCTACATAGCATAGAATATGGTGTACAGTGGTACATAGTTTAGAAAATGGTGTATAGAGGTACATAGTATAGAATATGGTGTGTATAGTGGTACATAGCATAGAATATGGTGTACAGTGGTACATAGTATAGAATATGGTGTATTGTGATACAGAGTATAGAATGTGGTGTAGAGCTGTATAATGGTACATAGTGTAGAATTTAGTATAGAGCTGTATAGTGGTACATAGTATAGAATATGGTATATAGAGGTACATAGTATAGAATTTGGTGTAGAGTTGTATAGTGGTGCATAGTATAGAGTATTGTGTAGAGTGATACATAGCATAGAATATGGTGTAGAGCTGTATAGTGGTGCAGAGTATAGAATATGGTGTATAGTGCTACATAGTACAGAAAATGGTGTATAGTGGTATATAGTATAGAATTTGGTGTAGAGCTGTATAGTGGTACATAGTATAGAATATGGTGTATAGTGGTACATAGTATAGAATATGGTGTATATAGGTACATAGTATAGAATATGGTGTACAGTGGTACATAGTATGGAATACAGTGTATAGTGGTATATAGTATAGAATATGGTGTATTGTGGTAAATTGTATAGAATATGGTGTATAGAGGTACATAATACAGAATATGGTGTATAGTGGTACATAGTATAGAATGTGGTGTACAGTGGTACATTGTATAGAATTTGGTGTAGAGCTGTATAGTGGTACATAGTGTAGAATGTGGTACAGAGCTGTATAGTGGTACATGGCATAGAATATGGGGTAGAGCTGTTAAGTGGTATATAGTATAGAATATGGTGTAAAGTGGTACAAAGTCTAGAATATGTTGTATAGTGGTATATAGTATAGAATATGGTGTGTAGTGGTACATAGTATAAAATATGGTGTATAGTGGTACATAGTATAGAATGTTGTTTATAGTGGTACATAGTATAGAATATGGTGTATAGTGGTATATAGTATAGAACATGGTGTAGAGCTGTATAGTGATATAGAATATGGGGTATAGTGGTACATAGTATAGAATGTGGTGTATAGTGGTTCAAAGTGGTACATAGTATAGAATGTGTTGTAGTGGTACATAGTATAGAATGTGGTGTATAGTGGTGAATGGTGTAGAGCTGTATAGTGGTACATAGTATAGAATGTGGTCTAGAGCTGTATAGTGGTACATAGTATTGAATATGGTGTATAGAGGTACATAGTATAGAATGTGTTGTAGAGCTGTATAGTGGTACATAGTATAGAATATGGTGTATAATGGTACATAGTATAGAATATTGTGTATAGTGGTACATAGTATAGAATATGGTGTAGATCTGTATTGTGGTACATAGTATAGAATATGGTGTATAGTAGAATAGGGTGTAGTGTTGTATAGTGGTACATAGTATAGAATATGGTGAAGAGCTGTATTTTGGTAAATAGTATAGAATATGGTGTATAGTGGTACATAGTATAGAATATGGTATATAGAGGTACATAGTAAAGAATTTGGTGTAGAGCTGTATAGTGGTGCATAGTATAGAGTATTGTGTATAGTGATACAGAGCATAGAATATGGTGTAGAGCTGTACAGTTGTGCGGAGTATAGAATACGTTGTATAGTGCTACATAGTATAGAATATGGCATATGGTGGTATATAGTATAGAATGTGGTGTAGAGCTGTATAGTGGTATATAGTATAGAATATGGTGTATAGTGGTATATAGTATAGAATATTGTGTATAGAGGTACATAGTATAGAATATGGTGTACAGTGGTACATAATATAGAATGTGGTGTATAGTGGTACATAGTGGTACATAGTATAGAATGTGGTGTAGTGGTACATAGTATAGAATCTGGTGTATAGTGGTTAATGGTGTAGAGCTGTATAGTGGTACATAGCATAGAATGTGGTGTACAGTATTACATAGTACTGAATACGGTGTAGAGCTGTATAGTGGTACATAGTATAGAATGTGGTGTAGAGCTGTATAGTGGTACATAGTATAGAATATGGTGTATAGTGGTACATAGTATAGAATATGGTTTATAGTAGTACATAGTATAGAATATGATGTAGAGCTGTATAGTGGTACATAGTATAGAAAATGGTGTAGTGTTGTATAGTGGTACATAGTATAGAATATGGTATAGAGCTGTATTGTGGTACATAGTATCGAATATGGTGTATAGATGTACATAGTATAGAATATGATGTATAGTGGTACATAGTATGGAATACGGTGTATAGTGGTACATAGTATAGAATATGGTGTATTGTGGTACATTGTATACAAAATGGTTTATAGAGGTACAAAGTATAGAATATGGTGTATAGTGGTACATAGTATAGAATATGGTGTATAGAGGTACATAGTATAGAATGTGTTGTAGAGCTGTATAGTGCTAAATAGTATAGAATATGTTGTATAGTGGTACATAGTATAGATTGTGGTGTAAAGCTGTGAAATGGTACATAGTATAGAATGTGGAGTATAGTGGTACATAGAATAGAATATGGTGTATAGTGTTACATAGTATAAAATATGGTGTATAGTGGTACATAGTATAGAATGTGGTGTAGAGCTGTATAGTGGTACATAGTATCGATTGTGGTGTAGAGCTGTATAGTGGTACATAGTATAGAAAATGGTGTATAGAGGTACATAGTATAGAATATGGTGTATAGTGGTACATAGTATAGAATGTGGTGTATAGTGGTACATAGTATAGAATATAGTGTATAGAGGCATATAGTAGAGAATATGGTGTATAGTATTACATAGTCTAGAATATGGTGTATAGTGGTACATAGAATATGATGTATAGCGGTACATAGTATAGAATTTGGTGTAGAGCTGAATAGTGGTACATAGTATAGAATATGGTGTATAGTAGTACATAGTATAGAATGTGGTGTAGAGCTGTATAGTGGTACATAGTATAGAATGTGGTGTATAGTGCTACATAGTATAGAATATGGTGCAGAGCTGTACAGTTGTACATAGTATAGAATGTGGTATAGAGCTATATAGTGGTACATAGCATAGAATATAGATTAGAGGTTTATAGTGGTACATAGTATAGAATATGGTGTACAGTGGTACATAATATTGAATGTGGTGTATAGTGGTACATAGTGGTACATAGTATAGAACGTGGTGTAGTGGTACATAGTATAGAATCTGGTGTATAGTGGTTAATGGTGTAGAGCTGTATAGTGGTACATAGCATAGAATGTGGTGTACAGCATTACATAGTACAGAATACGGTGTAGAGCTGTATAGTGGTACATAGTATAGAATGTGGTGTAGAGCTGTATAGTGGTACATAGTATAGAATATGGTGTATAGTGGTACATAGTATAGAATATGGTTTATAGTAGTACATAGTATAGAATATGGTATAGAGCTGTATTGTGGTACATAGTATAGAATCTGGTGTATATATGTACATAGTATAGAATATGATGTATAGTGGTACATAGTATGGAATACGGTGTATAGTGGTACATAGTATAGAATATGGTGTATAGAGGTACAAAGTATAGAATATGGTGTATAGTGGTACAAAGTATAGAATATGGTGTATAGAGGTACATAGTATAGAATGTGGTGTAGGGCTGTATAGTGCTAAATAGTATAGAATATGTTGTATAGTGGTACATAGTATAGATTGTGGTGTAAAGCTGTATAATGGTACATAGTATAGAATGTGGTGTATATTGGTACATAGAATAGAATATGGTGTATAGTGTTGCATAGTATAAAATATGGTGTATAGTGGTACATAGTATAGAATGTGGTGTAGAGCTGTATAGTGGTACATAGTATCGATTGTGGTGTAGAGCTGTATAGTGGTACATAGTATAGAAAATGGTGTATAGAGGTACATAGTATAGAATATGGTGTATAGTGGTACATAGTATAGAATGCGGTGTATAGTGGTACATAGTATATAATATGGTGTATTGATGTACATAGTATAGAATATGGTGTATAGAGGTACAAAGTATAGAATATGGTGTATAGTGGTACAAAGTATAGAATATGGTGTATAGAGGTACATAGTATAGAATGTGGTGTAGGGCTGTATAGTGCTAAATAGTATAGAATATGTTGTATAGTGGTACATAGTATAGATTGTGGTGTAAAGCTGTATAATGGTACATAGTATAGAATGTGGTGTATATTGGTACATAGAATAGAATATGGTGTATAGTGTTGCATAGTATAAAATATGGTGTATAGTGGTACATAGTATAGAATGTGGTGTAGAGCTGTATAGTGGTACATAGTATCGATTGTGGTGTAGAGCTGTATAGTGGTACATAGTATAGAATATAGTGTATAGAGGCATATAGTATAGAATATGGTGTATAGTGGTACATAGTAAAGAATGTGGTGTATAGTGGTACATAGTATATAATATGGTGTATTGATGTACATAGTATAGAATATTGTGTATAGAGGTACATCGTCTAGAATATGGTGTATAGTGTTACATAGTCTAGAATATGGTGTATAGTGGTACATAGAATATGATGTATAGCGGTACATAGTATAGAATGTGGTGTAGAGCTGAATAGTGGTACATAGTATAGAATATGGTGTATAGTGGTACATAGTATAGAATGTGGTGTAGAGCTGTATAGTGGTACATAGTATAGAATGTGGTGTATAGTGCTACATAGTATAGAATATGGTGCAGAGCTGTACAGTTGTACATAGTATAGAATGTGGTATAGAGCTATATAGTGGTACATAGCATAGAATATAGAATAGAGTTTTATAGTGGTACATAGTATAGAATATGGTGTATAGTGGTAAATAGTATAGAATATGGTGTAGAGCTGTATAGTTGTATATCGTATAGAATATGGTGTATAGTGGTACATTGTATAGAATATGGTTAATAGTGGTATATAGTATAGAATATGGTGTATAGAGGTAAATAGTATAGAATATGGTGTATAGTGGTACATAGTATAGAATGTGGTGAAGAGCTGTATAATGGTACATAGTAAAGGATGTGGTGTATAGTGGTATATAGTATAGAATATGGTGTATAGAGGAACATAATATTGAATATGGTGTATAGTGGTACATAGTATAGAATATGGTTAATAGTGGTATATAGTATAGAATATGGTGTATAGAGGTAAATAGTATAGAATATGGTGTATAGTGGTACATAGTATAGAATGTGGTGAAGAGCTGTATAATGGTACATAGTCTAGAATGTGGTGTATAGTGGTACATAGTATAGATTATGGTGTAGAGCTGTATAGTGGTACATAGTATAGAATGTGGTATATAGTGGTACATAGTATAGAATATGCTTCTTTATTTTAACTTGCAACAAAGATATATATATACAATAATTACATATATAAAAAAATAAATAAATAAATAAATAGATAAAATATTTATATATACACAAAATCAAATATCAACATAAGGATACACAATATTACTCCATATTATGCCTTATACCAAAAAGAAAACTATACCTATCCTAATAATAACCAACTTATCTCCTATGAGAAAAAGTAAGCAAGGATTTTATAATAACAACTACCTTAACCACTATCTATATATATATATATATATATTTTTTTTATTTTTTTATTTTTTTTATTAATATATTATATATATATATACACAGCAAACCATAAATCAATACAAATACTTTAACTACTATCTATCTTATCTAATCCTACCCATCACCAATACACACCACCTCAGGTAGATGTATGTAAAACCTTTTCAACAAAAAACAAAAAATAGAATAAAAAATCTACAGGGAGTGAAAGGACAGAAAAGAAACCCAGCTGAACAAGAAGAGACTTTCAACCACCCACTCAAGGGGGTTTCAAATGGCCCCACCACTGTGACCATCTGACAGCATCCAGTCTCCCCTTATCCAGATCCATCATCTTTTTCACCTCTTGCATAATCATACCTACCACGACATCACAGGGGAGGACCTTCCTTCGAATAGATACCGTGCATTCCACGTGTGATACCTAACAGCTAAACTAACTAAATAAATTGTGGTTAAATTAAAGTCACCGTATCTTCTGACCACCCCATAAGCCCACTCAGGGTAACTAAGACCCGAAAGGCACGGGATACCAATGGCCTTTGAAACCTCCTCATAAACCTTTACATTAAAAGGACACTCAAGCAGGAAGTGGTCCATCGTCTCCTCCACCCCTGGATATTCCTCCCGTGGGCAGCCACGTTCACTGGCACTTCGCCACCTGAGGTTCCCTCCAACATAAAGCCTCCCATGAAAAGTGAGCCAGGGAATATCTTTTAACTTGGGCGGTAACCTTTGTGAATTTAACAAAGCCAATCCAGCCGAAGCGACATTACCTGGGCAGTCCCTCAGTGACAGCGGAACATGAAAGTGAGTGTGCAAAATTCTTCTCTCCAACTCCCTCCTAGAGCAGTTTTTGACTTCACCCACTCCCACGTCATATTGCTTTATCACCTTCAAGCTCTGGATGACGTAGATCGGGAGGTAACCATGACGAATCCGGAAACTTCTCACTTGGCCTCCATCTATCCAGAATCTGAGGAAGGGAAACACCCACGGTCTAAATCCCTCTACCCACCGAGGAGGAGTATCTAAAAACATGCTCCCAATGTTAAGCTTTAAAAAAGCTGTAACAAAAAAGATCACTGGGTTTACCATGTTCAAACCCCCATCTTTCCTCGGTCTGTAGGTGATACCCCTCTTCACTATATTGATCCTGTTCTTCCACAACAAGAGGAAGAACAAGGAATTCAATCTGGACCACAAAGATTGTGGCAAAAAACACACGTAACTGACATACAAAAAAATCGGGATCAGGTAAGTTTTGCACAAGTCAACCCTTTCCCTCAAAGACAATTTCCATCTTTTCCAACTCTCTACCTTCTTGGTAGCATCTTCCAGCTTGTTAACCCAATTTAGGGAGGCATAATCTCCATGATCAAATTTGATACCAAGAATTTTAATCTGATCGTTGACCTGAGGGAAGCTGTCCGGAAGAGGAAAAAGCTCCCCCTCCTCCCCCATCCAGAAAACATCACACTTTTCTCAGTTTACTCTGGAGCACAAAGCCTCAGAGTACTCGCAAATGAGGTGTTCTATGCCACGGGCCTCTGCCTGCGAGGACAGAACCACCATGACATAATCTGCGTAAGCCACCACCCTCAATGCAAACTCCGGACTCAGCTGCACCCCCCCTACAGTCCCACACTCTACCCTCCTAACAAAGGGATCGATTGCAAAGACATACAGGAGGGGGCTCAGGGGACACCCCTGACGAACACCCGAGCCTACACCAAAGTTAGGGCCCACCCAACCATTTACCAGTGGAAAGCTTTCAGCCATACGATAGATCGTCTGTAACCAATTAACCACCCTCTCTGGAAGACCATACCATCTCAGTAGAGCCCAAAGGTACTCATGATTCATTCGGTCAAAAGCTTTAGACTGAGCCAATGCCAGTAAGTACTTTCCCCACTTCTCAGCCCTGCACCGCTCAATGGCCTCCCGGACACCAAGGACAGCACTAAAAGTGCTACGACCCTTCACCATACAGTGCTGAGAAGGAGAAAGCAACAGCTCAGAAAACTCTGAAAGCCTGTTAAACAGTACCTTTGCCAAAATCTTCCTGTCTGTATTGAGAAGGGCTATGGGGCGCCAGTTCTCAATACGAGACGAGTCCTTCCCTTTGGACAGCAGAATAAGCGCAGATAACCTCATGGAAGGAGGGAGGACTCCCTCATCCAGGCTCTCATTAAAAACTTCCACAAGGCGGGGAATCAGGAGGTCAGCAAAGGTCTTATAAAACTCAGATGTTAAACCATCTGGTCCTGGTGATTTCTTGGGGTTTAAACCCATTATCACCTTCCTAACTTCCTCTGCGGTTATATCACTTGCCAAGGAGTCAAGAGAGGCACCCTGAGAACTCAGACCAGGGGTTCCCCTCAGAAATTCCTCCATCCTCTCCCTGATGAGTGGCTGCTCAGACAGAAGATCAGAATAGTAGGACACAATAACATCCAGAATGCCTTCCTTGTCAGTACGAAGAACACCCTGTCCGTCCACCAGTCCTCTGATATGTTTGGCGTCGACTGACCTCCTACAGCTATGGTAGGGATCAGGCGAGTGGTACATACCATAATCCCTTTCCAAAACCAAGGATGCCAATCGGTTATATTGAAACTCTTTCATCTGAGCCTTCACTCGGGAGATTTCCCCAACATCTCCCTCCTCAGAGATCAGGAGATCAGTGGTGCATAGTATAGAGTATTGTGTATAGTGATACATAGCATAGAATATGGTGTAGAGATGTATAGTATAGAATATGGTGTATAGTGCTACATAGTATAGAATATGGTGTATAGTGGCATATAGTACAGAATGTGGTGTAGAGTTGTATAGTGGTACATAGTATAGAATATGGTGTATAGTGGTACATAGTATAGAATATGGTGTATAGTGGTACATAGTATAGAATGTGGTGTAAAGTGGTACATAGTATAGAATATGGTGTATAGTGGTATATAATATAGAATATGATGTAGAGCTGTATTGTGGTACATAGTATAGAATATGGTGTATAGTGGTACATAGTATAGAATATGGTGTATAGCACATAGTATAGAATAAGGTGTATAGTGGTACATGGTATAGAATATGGGGTAGAGCTGTATAGTGGTATATAGTATAGAATATGGTGTAAAGTGGTACATAGTATAGAATATGGTGTATAGAGGTACATAGTATAGAATATGGTATATAGTGGTACATAGTATAGAATGTGATGAAGAGCTGTATAGTGGTACATAGTATAGAATATGTTGTATAGTGGTACATTGTATAGAATGTGGTGTAGAGCTGTATAATGGTACATAGTATAAAATGTGGTATAGAGCTGTATAGTGGTATATAGTATAGAATGTGGTGTATAGTGATACATAGTATAGAATAAGGTGTACAGTGGTATATAGTATAGAATGTCATTTATAGTGGTACATAGTATAGAATATGGTGTATAGTGGTATATAGTATAGAACATGGTGTAGAGCAGAATATTGGTATATAGTATAAAATATGGTGTAGAGCTGTATAGTGGTACATAGAATAGTATGTGGTTTATAGTGTTACATAGTATAGAATATGGTGTATAGTGGTACAAAGTATACAATGTGGTGTATAGTAGTATATAGTATAGAATATGGTGTAGAGCTGTATAGTGGTACATATTATAGAATGTGGTACAGAGCTGTATAGTGGTACATGGCAAAGAATATGGGGTAGAGCTGTTAAGTGGTATATAGTATAGAATATGGTGTAAATTGGTACATAGTCTAGAATATGTTGTATAGAGGTACATAGTATTGAATATGGTGTATAGAGGTACATAGTATAGTTTAAGGGGTAGAGCTGTATAGTGGTATATAGTATAGAATATGGTGTAAAGTGGTACATAGTATAGAATATGGTGTATAGATGTACATAGTATAGAATATGGTGTATAGTGGTACATAGTATAGAATGTGATGAAGAGCTGTATAGTGGTACATAGTATAGAATATGTTGTATAGTGGTACATAGTATAGAATGCGGTGTAGAGCTGTATAATGGTACATAGTATAAAATGTGGTATAGAGCTGTATAGTGGTATATAGTATAGAATGTGGTGTATAGTGATACATAGTATAGAATAAGGTGTATAGTGGTATATAGTATAGAATGTCGTTTATAGTGGTACATAGTATAGAATATGGTGTATAGTGGTATATAGTATAGAACATGGTGTAGAGCAGAATATTGGTATAAAGTATAAAATATGGTGTAGAGCTGTATAGTGGTACATAGAATAGTATGTGGTTTATAGTGTTACATAGTATAGAATATGGTGTATAGTGGTACATAGTATACAATGTGGTGTATAGTAGTATATAGTATAGAATATGGTGTAGAGCTTTATAGTGGTACATATTATAGAATGGGGTACAGAGCTGTATAGTGGTACATGGCATAGAATATGGGGTAGAGCTGTTAAGTGGTATATAGTATAGAATATGGTGTAAATTGGTACATAGTCTAGAATATGTTGTATAGAGGTACATAGTATAGAATATAGTGTATAGTGGTACATGGTATAGATTAAGGGGTAGAGCTGTATAGTGGTATATAGTAAAGAATATGGTGTATAGTGGTACATAGTAAAGAATATGGTGTATAGAGGTACAGAGTATAGAATATGGTGTATAGTGGTACATCGTATAGAATATGGTGTATAGTTGTACATAGAATATGGTGTATTGTGGTACATTGTATAGAATGTGGTTTAAAGCTGTATAGTGGTACATAGTATAGAATATGGTGTATAGTGGTACATAGTATAGAATGTGATGAAGAGCTGTATATTGGTACATAGTATAGAATATGTTGTATAATGGTACATAGTATAGAATGTGGTGTAGAGCTGTATAATGGTACATAGTATAGAATGCGGTATAGAGCTGTATAATGGTACATAGTATAGAATGCGGTATAGAGCTGTATAGTGGTACATGGCATAGAATATGGGGTAGAGCTGTTAAGTGGTATATAGTATAGAATATGGTATAAAGTGGTACATAGTCTATACAGCTCTACACCGTATTCTATACGATGTACTGCTATACACCACATTCTAAACTATGTACCACTATACAGCTCTACACCATTCACCACTATACACCACATTCTATACTATGTACCACTACACCACATTCGATACTATGTACCACTATGTACCCACTATACACCACATTCTATACTATGTACCACTATACCCCATATTCTTTACTATGTACCTCTATACACCATATTCTATACTATGTACCACTATACACCACATCCTATACTATGTACCATTATACAGCTCATCACCACATTCTATACAATGTACCACTAAACACCATATTCTATACGATATACAACTATACAGCTCTACCCCATATTCTATATAATGTATATACCACTATACAGCATATTCTATACTATGAAGCACTATACAGCTCTACACCATATTCTATACTATTTAACACTATACACCATATTCTACACTATGTACCACTATAAAGCTCTACACTATATTCTATGCTATGTACCACTATGCAGCTCTATACCACATTCTATACTATGTACAACTGTACAGCTCTACACCATATTCTATACTATATACTACTATTGACCACATTCTATACTAAGTACCTCTATACACCATATTCTATAGTATGTAGCACTTTACACCACATTCTTTACTATGTACCACTATACAGCTCTACACCACATTCTATACTATGTACCACTATACACCATATTCTATACTATGTACCACTATTCAGCTCAACAGCACATTCTATACTTTGTACCGCTATATATCATATTCTATGTACCACTATACACCACATTCTAGACTATGTAATACTATACACCATATTCTAGATGATGTACCTCTATACACCATATTCCATACTATGTACCTCTATACACCATATTATATACTGTGTACCACTATACACCACATTCTATACTAAGTACCACTATACACCATATTCTATACTATGTGCCTCTATACACTATATTCTATACTATGTACCACTATTCACCACATTCGATACTATGTACCACTATACACAATATTCTAAACTATGTACCTCTATACACCATTTTCTATACTATGTACCACTATACAGCTCTACACCACAATCGATACTATGTACCACTATACAGCTCTACACCTCATTCTATACTATGTTCCACTATACACCATATTCTATGCTATGTACCACTAAACACCATATTCTATACTATGTACCACTATACACCACATTCTATACTATGTACCACTATACAGCTCTACACCAAAATCTATACTATGTACCACTATACACCACATTCTATACTATGTACCACTATACACCATATTCTATACTTTGTACCTCTATATAACATATTCTATACAAGGTACCACAATACACCATATTTTATACTATGTACCACTATACACTATATTCCATACTATGTACCACTATACACCATTTTCTATACTATGTACCTCTATACACCATATTCTATACTATGTACCACTATGCACCATATTCTATACTATGTACCACAATACAGCTCTACACCAAATTCTATACTATGTACCACTATACAAGACTACACCATATTCTATACTATGTACCACTATACAGCTCCTAAACACATTCTATACTATTTACCACTATACACCAAATTCTATACTATGTACCACTATACACCATATTCTATTCTATGCACCTCTATACACCATTTTCTATACTATATACCACTATACACCATATTCTATACTATGTACCACTATGCTCTACACCACATTCTATGCTCTCTGCCACTATACACCATATTCTATACAATGTACCACTATACACCATAGTCTAGACTATATACCACTATACAGCTCTTCCCCATATTCTATACTATGTGCAACAATACACCACATTCTTTACTATGTACTATACACCATATTCTATACTATGTAACACTATACACCATATTCTATACTATGTAACACTATACAGCTCTACTCCATATTCTATAATATATACCACTATACACCATATTCTATACTATGTACCACTATAAAACCACATTCTATACTATGTACCACTATACACCACATTCTGTACTCTGCACCACTAAACACCATATTCTGTACTTTGTAACACTATACACCTTATTCTATACCATATACCACTATACAGCTCTACACCATATTCTATACTATGTACCACTATACAACATATTCTATACCAGAACCATAACTAGACTTTTTGGTGCCTTGTGCCAGAAAGTGCATTGGTGGCCCCCTCATTTTTCAAAGGACATAATGCACTCAAAAAAGGGCAAAGGCTTCATGGGGAAGGGCCAGGGAAAGTATAGGAGAGGCCAGGAGATGCTGGGGATGAAATAAGAGGAAGCTACAAACAAGAATGATAATAAATAGAAATTTGGTAGGCCCAGCCAGAGCCCCATGACCTGTGGTGCCCTGTGCGGTGGCATCGACAGCACTACCCTAGCTACGGCCCTGTTCTATATTATGTACCACTATACACCATATTCTATACTATGTACCATTATACACCATATTCAATACTATATACCACTATACACCATATTCTATACTATATACCACAATACAACATATTCTATACTATGTACCATTATACACCATATTCTATACTATGTATCATTATACACCATATTCTATACTATCTACCACTATACAGCTCTACGCCATATTCTTTACTATGTACCACTATACAGCTCTACACCACATTCTATACTATGTACCACTATATACCACATTCTATACTATGTACCACTATACAGCTCTACACCATATTCTATACTATGTACCACTATACACCATATTCTATACTATCTACCACTATACAGCTCTACGCCATATTCTTTACTATGTACCACTATACAGCTCTACACCACATTCTATACTATGTACCACTATATACCACATTCTATACTATGTACCACTATACAGCTCTACACCATAATCTATACTATGTACCACTATACACCATATTCTAGACTATGTACTACTATACACTATATTCAATATTATGTTCCTCTATACACCATATTCTATACTATATACCACTATACACCACATTCTATACTATGTACCATTATACAGCTCTTCAACACATTCTATACTATGTACCACTATACACCATATTCTATACTATTTACCTCTATACACCATATTCTATACTATATACCACTATTAACCATATTCTATACAATGTACCACTATACACCATATTCTATACGATATACAACTATACAGCTCTACCCCATATTTTATACTTTGTATATATCACTATACACCATATTCTATACTATGAACCACTATACAGCTCTACACCATATTCTATACTATTTACCACTATACACCATTTTCTATACTATGTACCACTATAAACCTCTATTCTATATTCTATGCTATGTACCACTATACAGCTCTATACCACATTCTATACTATGTACAACTGTACAGCTCTACACCATATTCTATACTATGTAGCACTATACACCACATTCTATACTATGTACCACTATTCAGCTCTACACCACATTCTATACTATGTACCACTATACATCATATTCTATGTACCACTATACACCATATTCTAGACTATGTAACACTATACACCATATTCTAGACGATGTACCTCTATACACCATATTCTATACTATGTACATCTATACACCATATTATATACTATGTACCACTATACACCACATTCTATACTATGTACCACTATACACCATATTCTATACTATGTGCCTCTATACACTATATTCTATACTATGTACCACTATACAGCTCTACACCACAATCGATACTATGTACCAATATACAGCTCTACACCACATTCTATACTATGTACCACTATACACCATATTTTATACTATGTACCACTATACACTATATTCTATACTATGTACCACTATTCAGCTCTACAGCACATTCTATACTTTGTACCGCTATACATCATATTCTATTTACCACTATACACCAAATTCTAGACTATGTAATACTATACACCATATTCTAGATGATGTACCTCTATACACCATATTCTATACTATGTACCTCTATACACCATATTATATACTGGGTACCACTATACACCACATTCTATACTAAGTACCACTATACACCATATTCTATACTATGTGCCTCTATACACTATATTCTATACTATGTACCACTATTCACCACATTCTATACTATGTACCACTATACACAATATTCTAAACGATGTACCTCTATACACCATTTTCTATACTATGTACCACTATACAGCTCTACACCACAATCGATACTATGTACCACTATACAGCTCTACACCTCATTCTATACTATGTACCACTATACACCATATTCTATACTATGTACCACTAAACACCATATTCTATACTATGTACCACTATACACCATATTCTATACTATGTACCACTAAACACCATATTCTATACTATGTACCACTATACACCACAATCTATACTATGTACCACTATACAACATATTCTATTCTATTTACTACAATACAGCTCTACACCACATTGTATACTATGTACCTCTATACACCATATTCTATACTATGTACCACTATACATCTCTACACCAAAATCTATACTATGTACCACTATACACCACATTCTATACTATGTACCACTATACACCATATTCTATACTTTGTACCTCTATATACCATATTCTATACAAGGTACCACAATACACCATATTTTATACTATGTACCACTATACACCATATTCCATACTATGTACCACTATACACCATTTTCTATACTATGTACCTCTATACACCATATTCTATACTATGTACCACTATACACCATATTCTATACTATGTACCACAATTCAGCTCTACACCATATTCTATACTATGTACCACTATACAAGACTACACCATATTCTATACTATGTACCACTATACAGTTCCTAACCACATTCTATACTATTTACCACTATACACCAAATTCTATACTATGTACCACTATACACCATATTCTATTCTATGCACCTCTATACACCATTTTCTATACTATATACCACTATACACCATATTCTATACAATGTACCACTATACACCATAGTCTAGACTATATACCACTATACAGCTCTACCCCATATTCTATACAATGTGCAACAATACACCACATTCTTTACTATGTACTATACACCATATTCTATACTATGTAACACTATACACCATATTCTATACTATGTAACACTATACAGCTCTACACCATATTCTATAATATATACCACTATACACCATATTCTATACTATGTACCACTATAAAACCACATTCTATACTATGTACCACTATACACCACATTCTGTATTATGCACCACTAAACACCATATTCTGTACTTTGTAACACTATACACCATATTCTATACCATATACCACTATACAGCTCTACACCATATTCTATACTATGTACCACTATACAACATATTCTATACCAGAACCATAACTAGACTTTTTGGTGCCTTGTGCCAGAAAGTCCATTGGTGGCCCCCTCATTTTTCAAAGGACATAATGCACTCAAAAAAGGGCAAAGGCTTCATGGGGAAGGGCCAGGGAAAGTATAGGAGAGGCCAGGAGATGCTGGGGATGAAATAAGAGGAAGCTACAAACAAGAATGATAATAAATAGAAATTTGGTAGGCCCAACCAGAGCCCCATGTCCTGTGGGGCCCTGTGCGTTCGCATCGGCAGCAATACCCTAGCTACGGCCCTGTTCTATATTATGTACCACTATACACCATATTCTATACTATGTACCATTATACACCATATTCAATACTATATACCACTATACAACATATTCTATACTATTTACCACTGTACAGCTCTACACCACATTCTATACTATGTAGCTCTATACACCATATTCTATACTATGTACCACTATACAGCTTTACACCAAATTCTATACTATGTACCACTATACACCACATTCTATACTATGTACCACTATACACCATATTCTATACTTTGTACCTCTATATACCATATTCTATACAATGTACCAAAATACACCATATTCTATACTATGTACCACTATATACCGTATTCCATACTATGTACCACTATACACCATTTTCTATACTATGTACCTCTATACACCATATTCTATACTATGTAAAACTATACACCATATTCTATACTATGTACCACAATACAGCTCTACACTATATTCTATACTAAGTACCACTATACAACAGTACACCATACTCTATACTATGTACCACTATACAGCTCTACACCATATTCTATACTATGTACTACAATACACCATATTCTATACTATGTACCACTATACACCATATTCTATACTATGTACCACATTACAGCTCTACACTATATTCTATACTAAGTACCACTATACAACACTACACCATATTCTATACTATGTACCACTATACAGCTCTACACCATATTCTATACTATGTACCACTATACAGCTCTACACCATATTCTATACTATGTACTACAATACACCATATTCTATACTATGTACCACTATACAGCTCTACACCACATTCTATACTATGTACCACTATACAGCTCTACATCGTATTCTATACTATGTACTACTATACACCACATTCTATACTATGTACCACTATACACCATATTCTATACGATATACAACTATACAGCTCTACCCCATATTCTGTGCTATGTATATACCACTATACACCATATTCTACACTATGAACCACTATACAGCTCTACACCATATTCTATACTATTTACCACTATACACCATATTCTATACTATGTACCACTATAAACCTCTACACTATATTCTATGCTATGTACCACTATACAGCTCTATACCACATTCTATACTATGTACAACTGTACAGCTCTACACCATATTCTATACTATATACTTCTATAGACCACATTCTATACTAAGAACCTCTATACACCATATTCTATAGTATGTAGCACTATACACCACATTCTATACTATGTACCACTATTCAGCTCTACAGCACATTCTATACTTTGTACCGCTATACATCATATACTATGTACCACTATACACCATATTCTAGACTATGTAATACTATACACCATATTCTAGATGATGTACCTCTACACACCATATTCTATTCTATGTACCTCTAATACACCATATTATATACTATGTACCACTATACACCAACATTCTATACTATGTACCACTATACACCATATTCTATACTATGTACCTCTATACACCATTTTCTATACTATGTACCACTATACAGCTCTACACCACAATCGATACTATGTACCACTATACAGCACTACACCACATTCTATACTATGTACCACTATACACCATATTCTATACTATGTACCACTATACACCATATTCTATACTATGTACTACTATACACCACATTCTATACTATGTACCGTTATACAGCTTTACACCACAATCTATACTATACTATGTACAATCTATACAACATTTTCTATACTATTTACCAATATACAGCTCTACACCACATTCTATACTATGTAGCTCTATACACCATATTCTATACTATGTACCACTATACAGCTCTACACCAAATTCTATACTATGTACCACTATACACCACATTCTATACTATGTACCACTATACACCATATTCTATACTTTGTACCTCTATATACCATATTCTATACAATGTACCACAATACACCATATTCTATACTATGTACCACTATACACCGTATTCCATACTATGTACCACTAAACACCATTTTCTATACTATGTACCACTATACACCATATTCTATACTATGTACCACAATACAGCTCTACACTATATTCTATACTAAGTACCACTATACAACACTACACCATATTCTATACTATGTACCACTATACTGCTCTACACGATATTCTATACTATGTACTACAATACACCATATTCTATACTATGTACCACTATACACCATATTCTATACTATGTACCACAATACAGCTCTACACTATATTCTACACTGAGTACCACTATACAGCTCTACACCATATTCTATACTATGTACCACTATACAGCTCTACACCGTATTCTATACTATGTACTACAATACACCATATTCTATACTATGTACCACTATACAGCTCTACACCACATTTTATTCTATGTACCACTATACAGCTCTACATCATATTCTATACTATGTACTACTATACACCACATTCTATACTATGTACCACTATACAGCTCTACACCATATACCACTATACACCACATTCTATACTATGTACCACTACACCACATTCTATACTATGTACCACTATGTACCACTATACACCACATTCTATACTATGTACCTCTATACACCATATTCTATACTATGTACCACCATACATCATATTCTATACTATGTACCACTATACAGCTCTACACCACATTCTATACTATATACCACTATACACCATATTCTATACTATGTGCCTCTATACACTATATTCTATACTATGTACCACTATTCACCACATTCTATACTATGTACCACTATACACAATATTCTAAACGATGTACCTCTATACACCATTTTCTATACTATGTACCACTATACAGCTCTACACCACAATCGATACTATGTACCACTATACAACTCTACACCTCATTCTATACTATGTACCACTATACACCATATTCTATACTATGTACCACTAAACACCATATTCTATACTATGTACCACTATACACCACATTCTATACTATGTACCATTATACAGCTTTACACCACAATCTATACTATGTACCACTATACAACATATTCTATACTATTTACTACAATACAGCTCTACACCAGATTGTATACTATGTACCTCTATACACCATATTCTATACTATGTACCACTATACATCTCTACACCAAAATCTATACTATGTACCACTATACACCATATTCTATACTTTGTACCTCTATATACCATATTCTATACAAGGTACCACAATACACCATATTTTATACTATGTACCACTATACACCATATTCCATACTATGTACCACTATACACCATTTTCTATACTATGTACCTCTATACACCATATTCTATACTATGTACCACTATACACCATATTCTATACTATGTACCACAATTCAGCTCTACACCATATTCTATACTATGTACCACTATACAAGACTACACCATATTCTATACTATGTACCACTATACAGTTCCTAACCACATTCTATACTATTTACCACTATACACCAAATTCTATACTATGTACCACTATACACCATATTCAATTCTATGCACCTCTATACACCATTTTCTATACTATATACCACTATACACCATATTCTATACAATGTACCACTATACACCATAGTCTAGACTATATACCACTATACAGCTCTACCCCATATTCTATACAATGTGCAACAATACACCACATTCTTTACTATGTACTATACACCATATTCTATACTATGTAACACTATACACCATATTCTATACTATGTAACACTATACAGCTCTACACCATATTCTATAATATATACCACTATACACCATATTCTATACTATGTACCACTATAAAACCACATTCTATACTATGTACCACTATACACCACATTCTGTACTATGCACCACTAAACACCATATTCTGTAATTTGTAACACTATACACCATATTCTATACCATATACCACTATACAGCTCTACACCATATTCTATACTATGTACCACTATACAACATATTCTATACCAGAACCATAACTAGACTTTTTGGTGCCTTGTGCGAGAAAGTCTATTGGTGGCCCCCTCATTTTTCAAAGGACATAATGCACTCAAAAAAGGGCAAAGGCTTCATGGGGAAGGGCCAGGGAAAGTATAGGAGAGGCCAGGAGATGCTGGGGATGAAATAAGAGGAAGCTACAAACAAGAATGATAATAAATAGAAATTTGGTAGGCCCAACCAGAGCCCCATGTCCTGAGGGGCCCTGTGCGTTCGCATCGGCAGCAATACCCTAGCTACGGCCCTGTTCTATATTATGTACCACTATACACCATATTCTATACTATGTACCATTATACACCATATTCAATACTATATACCACTATACAACATATTCTATATTATTTACCACTGTACAGCTCTACATCACATTCTATACTATGTAGCTCTATACACCATATTCTATACTATGTACCACTATACAGCTTTACACCAAATTCTATACTATGTACCACTATACACCACATTCTATACTATGTACCACTATACACCATATTCTATACTTTGTACCTCTATATACCATATTCTATACAATGTACCAAAATACACCATATTTTATACTATGTACCACTATACACCATATTCCATACTATGTACCACTATACACCATTTTCTATACTATGTACCTCTATACACCATATTCTATACTATGTACCACTATACACCATATTCTATACTATGTACCACAATTCAGCTCTACACCATATTCTATACTATGTACCACTATACAAGACTACACCATATTCTATACTATGTACCACTATACAGTTCCTAACCACATTCTATACTATTTACCACTATACACCAAATTCTATACTATGTACCACTATACACCATATTCAATTCTATGCACCTCTATACACCATTTTCTATACTATATACCACTATACACCATATTCTATACAATGTACCACTATACACCATAGTCTAGACTATATACCACTATACAGCTCTACCCCATATTCTATACAATGTGCAACAATACACCACATTCTTTACTATGTACTATACACCATATTCTATACTATGTAACACTATACACCATATTCTATACTATGTAACACTATACAGCTCTACACCATATTCTATAATATATACCACTATACACCATATTCTATACTATGTACCACTATAAAACCACATTCTATACTATGTACCACTATACACCACATTCTGTACTATGCACCACTAAACACCATATTCTGTAATTTGTAACACTATACACCATATTCTATACCATATACCACTATACAGCTCTACACCATATTCTATACTATGTACCACTATACAACATATTCTATACCAGAACCATAACTAGACTTTTTGGTGCCTTGTGCGAGAAAGTCTATTGGTGGCCCCCTCATTTTTCAAAGGACATAATGCACTCAAAAAAGGGCAAAGGCTTCATGGGGAAGGGCCAGGGAAAGTATAGGAGAGGCCAGGAGATGCTGGGGATGAAATAAGAGGAAGCTACAAACAAGAATGATAATAAATAGAAATTTGGTAGGCCCAACCAGAGCCCCATGTCCTGTGGGGCCCTGTGCGTTCGCATCGGCAGCAATACCCTAGCTACGGCCCTGTTCTATATTATGTACCACTATACACCATATTCTATACTATGTACCATTATACACCATATTCAATACTATATACCACTATACAACATATTCTATATTATTTACCACTGTACAGCTCTACATCACATTCTATACTATGTAGCTCTATACACCATATTCTATACTATGTACCACTATACAGCTTTACACCAAATTCTATACTATGTACCACTATACACCACATTCTATACTATGTACCACTATACACCATATTCTATACTTTGTACCTCTATATACCATATTCTATACAATGTACCAAAATACACCATATTCTATACTATGTACCACTATACACCGTATTCCATACTATGTACCACTATACACCATTTTCTATACTATGTACCTCTATACACCATATTCTATACTATGTAAAACTATACACCATATTCTATACTATGTACCACAATACAGCTCTACACTATATTCTATACTAAGTACCACTATACAACAGTACACCATACTCTATACTATGTACCACTATACAGCTCTACACCATATTCTATACTATGTACTACAATACACCATATTCTATACTATGTACCACTATACACCATATTCTATACTATGTACCACATTACAGCTCTACACTATATTCTATACTAAGTACCACTATACAACACTACACCATATTCTATACTATGTACCACTATACAGCTCTACACCATATTCTATACTATGTACCACTATACAGCTCTACACCATATTCTATACTATGTACTACAATACACCATATTCTATACTATGTACCACTATACAGCTCTACACCACATTCTATACTATGTACCACTATACAGCTCTACATCGTATTCTATACTATGTACCACTATACACCATATTCTATACGATATACAACTATACAGCTCTACCCCATATTCTGTGCTATGTATATACCACTATACACCATATTCTATACTATGAACCACTATACAGCTCTACACTATATTCTATGCTATGTACCACTATACAGCTCTATACCACATTCTATACTATGTACAAATGTACAGCTCTACACCATATTCTATACTATATACTTCTATAGACCACATTCTATACTAAGTACCTCTATACACCATATTCTATAGTATGTAGCACTATACACCACATTCTATACTATGTACCACTATTCAGCTCTACAGCACATTCTATACTTTGTACCGCTATACATCATATACTATGTACCACTATACACCATATTCTAGACTATGTAATACTATACACCATATTCTAGACGATGTACCTCTACACACCATATTCTATTCTATGTACCTCTAATACACCATATTATATACTATGTACCACTATACACCAACATTCTATACTATGTACCACTATACACCATATTCTATACTATGTGCCTCTATACACTATATTCTATACTATGTACCACTATACACCACATTCTATACTATGTACCACTATACTCCATATTCTATACTATGTACCTCTATACACCATTTTCTATACTATGTACCACTATACAGCTCTACACCACAATCGATACTATGTACCACTATACAGCTCTACACCACATTCTATACTATGTACCACTATACACCATATTCTATACTATGTACCACTATACACCATATTCTATACTATGTACTACTATACACCACATTCTATACTATGTACCATTATACAGCTTTACACCACAATCTATACTATACTATGTTCAATCTATACAACATTTTCTATACTATTTACCACTATACAGCTCTACACCACATTCTATACTATGTAGCTCTATACACCATATTCTATACTATGTACCACTATACAGCTCTACACCAAATTCTATACTATGTACCACTATACACCACATTCTATACTATGTACCACTATACACCATATTCTATACTTTGTACCTCTATATACCATATTCTATACAATGTACCACAATACACCATATTCTATACTATGTACCACTATACACCGTATTCCATACTATGTACCACTATACAGCTCTACACCATATTCTATACTATGTACCACTATACAGCTCTACACCGTATTCTATACTATGTACTACAATACACCATATTCTATACTATGTACCACTATACAGCTCTACACCACATTCTATACTATGTACCACTAGGCAGCTCTACACCACATTCTATACTATGTACCACTATACAGCTCTACACCATATACCACTATACACCACATTCTATACTATGTACCACTACACCACATTCTATACTATGTACCACTATGTATCACTATACACCACATTCTATACTATGTACCACTGTACACCATAATCTGTACTATGTACCTCTATACACCATATTCTATACTATGTACCACCATACATCATATTCTATACTATGTACCACTATACAGCTCTACACCACATTCTATACTATATACCACTATACACCATATTCTATACTATGTAGCACTATACACCATATTCTACACTCCGCACCACTATACAGCTCTACACCATATTCTATGCTATGTATCTCTATACACAATACTCTATACTATGCACCACTAAACAGCTCTACACCTTATTCTATACTATGTACCTCTATATACCATATTCTATACTATGTAACACTATAAACCATATTCTATAATATGTACCACAATACAGCTCTACACCATATTCTATACTATGTACCACTATACACCACTACACCAAATTCTATACTATGTACCACTATACAGCTCTACACCATATTCTATACTATGTACCACTATACACCATATTCTATAATATGTACCACTATACACCATATTCTATACTATGTACCACTATACAACTCTACAACACATTCTATACTATGTACTACTATACACCATATTCTATACTTTGTACCACTTTACAGCTCTACACCACATTCTATACTATGTACCACTGTACAGCTCTACACCAAATTCTATACAATGTACCACTATACACCACATTCTATACTATGTACCACTATACACCATATTCTATACTATGTACCTCTATACACCATATTCTATGCAATGTACCACAATATACCATATTCTATACTATATACCACTATACACCGTATTCCATACTATGTACCACTCTACACCATATTCTATACTATGTACCTCTATACACCATATTCTATACTATGTACCACTATACAAGACTACACCATATTCTATACTATGTACCACTATACAGCTCCTAACCACATTCTATACTATTTACCACTATACACCAAATACTATACTATGTTCCACTATACACCATATTCTATACTATGTACCACTATGCTCTACACCACATTCTATGCTCTCTACCACTATACACCATATTCTATACAATGTACCACTATACACCATAGTCTAGATTATATACCACTATACAGCTCAACCCCATATTCTATGCTATGTGCCACTGTACACCACATTCTTTACTATGTACTATACACCATATTCTATACTTTGTACCACTATACACAATATTCTATACTATGTACCACTATTCAGCTCTACACCATATTCTATAATATATACCACTATACACCATATTCTATACTATGTACCACTATAAAACCACATTCTATACTATGTACCACTATAGACCACATTCTGTACTATGCACCACTATACACCATATTCTGTACTATGTAACACTATTCACCATATTCTATACCATATACCACTATACAGCTCTACACCATATTCTATACTATGTACAACTATACAACATATTCTATACCAGAACCATAACTAGACTTTTTGGTGCCTTGTGCCAGAAAGTCCATTGGTGGCCCCCTCATTTTTCAAAGGACATAATGCACTCAAAAAAGGGCAAAGGCTTCATGGGGAAGGGCCAGGGGAAAGTACAGGAGAGGCCAGGAGATGCTGGGGATGAAATAAGAGGAAGCTACAAACAAGAATGATAATAAATAGAAATTTGGTAGGCCCAAACAGCGCCCCATGACCTGTGGTGCCCTGTGCGATGGCATCGGCAGCTCTACCCTAGCTACGGCCCTGTTCTATATTAGGTACCACTATACACCATATTCTATACAATGTACCATTATACACCATATTCAATACTATGTACCACTATACACCATTTTCTAAACTATATACCACAATACACCATATTCTATATTATGTACCATTATACACGATATTCTATACTATGTATCACTATACACCATATTCTATACTATGTACCACTATACAGCTCTACCCCATATTCTTAACTATGTACCACTATACACCATATTCTATAATATCTACCACTATACAGCTCTACACCATATTCTATACTATGTACCACTATACAGCTCTACACCACATTCTATAATATGTACCAATATATACCACATTCTATACTATGTATCACTATACAGCTCAACACCATAATCTATACTATGTACCACTATACACCACATTCTAGATGATGTACTACTATACACCATATTCAATATTATGTTCCTCTATACACCATATTCTATACTATATACCACTATACACCACATCCTATACTGTTTACCATTATACAGCTCTTCACCACATTCTATACTATGTGCCACTATACACCATATTCTATACTATTTACCTCTTTACACCATATTCTATACTATAAACCACTATAAACCATATTCTATACAATGTACCTCTATACACCACATTCTATACTATGTACCACTATACAGCACTACACCACATTCTATACTATGTACCACTATACACCATATTCTATACTATGTACCACTATTCAGCTCTACACCATATTATATACTATGTACCACTATACACCACATTCTATACTATGTACCACTATACACCAAATTCTATTCTATGTGCCTCTATACACTATATTCTATACTATGTACCAGTATACACTACATTCTATACTATGTACCATTATACACCATATTCTATACTATGTACCTCTATACACCATGTTCTACACTATGTACCACTATACAGCTCTACACCACAATCGATACTATGTACCACTTTACAGCTCTACACCACATTCTATACTATGTACCACTATACACCATATTTTATACTATGTAACACTATACACCATATTCTGTTCTATGTACCACTATACACCACATTCTATACTATGTACCATTATACAGCTTTACACCACAATCTATACTATGTACCACTATACAACATATTCTATACTATTTAGCACTATACAGCTCTACACCACATTCTATACTGTGTACCTCTATACACCATATTCTGTACTATGTACCACTATACACCATATTCTATACTTTGTACCTCTATACACCATATTCTATACAATGTACCACAATACACCATATTCTATACTATGTACCACTATACACCGTATTCCATACTATGTACCACTATACACCATATTCTATACTATGTACCTCTATACACCATATTCTATACTATGTACCACAATACAGCTCTACACCATATTCTATACTATGTACCACTATACAACACTACACCATATTCTATACTATGTACCACTATACAGCTCTACATCATATTCTATACTATGTACTCCTATAAACCATTTTCTATACTATGAACCACTATACACCATATTCTAAACTATGTACCACTATACAGCTCTACACCACATTCTATACTATGTACCACTATACAGCTTTACACCGTATTCTGTACTATGTAATACTGTACACCACATTCTATGCTATGTACCACTATACAGCTCTACACCATATACCACTATACACCACATTCTATACTATGTACCACTACACCACATTCTATACTATGTACCACTATGTACCACTATACACCACATTCTATACTATCTACCACTGTTCACCATATTCTATACTATGTACCTCTATACACAATATTCTATACTATATACCACTATACACCATATTCTATACTATGTACCACTGTACAGCTCTACACCACATTCTATACTATATACCACAATACACCATATTCTATACTATGTAGCACTATACACCATATTCTGTACTCCGCACAACTTTACAGCTCTACACCATATTCTATGCTATGTATCACTATACACAATACTCTATACCACTTAACAGCTCTACACCAAATTCTATACTATGTACCTCTATATACCATATTCTATACTATGTACCACTATACACCATATTCTATACTATGTACCACTATACAGCTCTACACCCTATTCTATACTATGTACCACTATACAACACTACACCCTATTCTATACTATGTACCACTATACAGCTCTACACCATATTCTATACTATGTATCACTATACACCATATTCTATACTATATACCACTATACACTATATTCTATACTATGTACCACTATACAGCTCTACAACACATTCTATACTATGTACCACTATACACCATATTCTATACTATGTACCACTATACAGCTCTACACCATATTCTATACTATGTACCACTATACACCATTTTCTATACTATGTACCACTATACAGCTCTACACCACATTCTATACTATGTACCACTGTACAGCTCTACACCAAATTCTATACAATGTACCACTATACAGCTCTACAACACATTCTATACTATGTACCACTATACACCATATTCTATACTATGTACCACTATACAGCTCTACATCATATTCTATACTATGTACCACTATACACCATATTCTATACTATGTACCACTATACAGCTCTACACCACATTCTATACTATGTACCACTGTACAGCTCTACACCAAATTCTATACAATGTACCACTATACAGCTCTACAACACATTCTATACAATGTACCACTATACATCACATTCTATACTATGTACCACTATACACCATATTCTATACTATGTACCTCTATACACCATATTCTATACAATGTACCACAATACACCATATTCTATACTATATACCACTATACACCGTATTCCATACTATATACCACTATACACCATATTCTATACTATGTACCTCTATACACCATATTCTATACTATGTACCACTATACACCATATTCTATATTATGTACCACAATACAGCTCTACACCATATTCTATACTATGTACCACTATACAAGACTACACCATATTCTATACTATGTACCACTATGCTCTACACCACATTCTATGCTCTCTACCACTATACACCATATTCTATACAATGTACCACTATACAAAATTTTCTATACTATGTACCACTATACAGCTCTACACCATATTCTTTAATATATACCACTATACACCATATTCTATACTATGTACCACTATAAAACCACATTCTATACTATGTACCACTATACACCACATTCTGTACTATGCACCACTATACACCATATTCTGTACTATGTAACACTATTCACCATATTCTATACCATATACCACTACACAGCTCTACACCATATTCTATACTATGTACCATTATACAACATATTCTATACCAGAACCATAACTAGACTTTTTGGTGCCCTGTGCCAGAAAGTCCTTTGGTGGCCCCCTCACTTTTCAATGGACATAATGCACTCAAAAAAGGGCAAAGGCTTCAAGGGGAAGGGCCAGGGAAAGTATAGGAGAGGCCAGGAGATGCTGGGGATGAAATAAGAGGAAGCTACAAACAAGAATGATAATAAATAGAAATTTGGTAGGCCCAAACAGCGCCCCATGACCTGTGGTGCCCTGTGCGATGGCATCGGCAGCACTACCCTAGCTGCGGCCCTGTTCTATATTAGGTAACACTATACACCATATTCTATACTATGTACCATTATACACCATATTCAATACTATGTACCACTATACACCATATTCTAAACTATATACCACAATACACCATATTCTACACTATGTACCATTATACATGATATTCTATACTATGTATCACTATACACCATATTCTATACTATGTACCACTATACAGCTCTACACCATATTCTATACTATGTACCACTATACACCATATTCTATACTATCTACCACTATACAGCTCTACACCATATTCTATACTATGTACCACTATACAGCTCTACACCATAATCTATACTATGTAACACTATACACCCCATTCTAGACTATTTACTACTATACACCATATTCAATATTATGTTCCTCTATACACCATATTCTATACTATATACCACTATACACCACATCCTATACTATTTACCATTATTCAGCTCTTCACCACATTCTATACTATGTACCACTATACACCATATTCTATACTATTTACCTCTATACACCATATTCTATACTATAAACCACTATAAACCATATTCTATACAATGTACCACTATACACCATATTCTATACGATATACAACTATACAGCTCTACCCCATATTTTATTTTATGTATATACCACTATACACCATATTCTATACTATGAACCATTATACAGCTCTACACCATATTCTATACTATGTACAACTGTACAGCTATACACCATATTCTATACCTATATACTACTATAGACCACATTCTATTCTAAGTACCACTATACACCATATTCTATACTATGTAGCACCTATACACCACATTCTATAATATGTACCACTATACAGCACTACACCACATTCTATACTATGTACCACTATACACAATATTCTATACTATGTACCACTATTCAGCTCTACACCACATTCTATACTATGTACCGCTATACATCATATTCTACGTACCACTATAGACCATATTCTAGACGATGTACCTCTAAACACCATATTCTATACTATGTACATCTATACACCATATTATATACTATGTACCACAATACACCACATTCTATACTATGTACCACTATACACCATATTCTATACTATGTGCCTCTATACACTATCTTCTATACTATGTAACCAGTATACACCACATCACATATAACCAACTATACTAGAACCACTATACAAGTACACTAGTAACCTAAGCTCCTCTAACACACATGTTCTTCACTATGTACCACTATACAGCTCTACACCACAATCGATACTATGTACCACTATACACTCTACACCACATCTCTGTACCACTATACACCATATTTATACTATACACTATACTACCACTAACACTCTTCTATGTACCACTATACACACACACTGCTATACTATGTACCATTAAACAGCTTTACACCACAATCTATACTATGTACCACTATACAACATATTCTATACTATGTACCACTATACACCATATTCTATACTTTGTACCTCTATACACCATATTCTATACAATGTACCGCAATACACCATATTCTATACTATGTACCACTATTCACCTTATTCCATACTATGTACCACAATACACCATATTCTATACTATGTACCTCTATACACCATATTCTATACTATGTAACACTATACACCATATTCTATACTATGTACCACAGTACAGCTCTACACCATATTCTATACTATGTACCACTATACAACACGACACCATATTCTATACTATGTACTACTATACAGCTCTACATCATATTCTATACTATGTACTACTATAAACCATATTCTATACTATGTACCACTATACAGCTCTACACCACATTCTATACTATGTACCACTATACAGCTCTACACAGTATTCTGTACTATGTAATACTGTACACCACATTCTATGCTATGTACCACTATACAGCTCTACACCATATTCTATACTATGTCCCACTATACCACACTACACCATATTCTATACTAAGTACCACTATATAGCTCTACAACATATTCTTTACTATGTACCTCTATACACCATTTTCTATACTATGTACCACTATACACAACATTCTATACTATGTACCACTACACCACATTCTATACTATGTACCACTATGTACCACTATACACCACATTCTATACTATGAACCACTGTACACCATATTCTATACTATGTACCTCTATACACAATATTCTATACTATATACCACTATACACCATATTCTATACTATGTACCACTATACAGCTCTACACCACATTCTATACTATATACCACTATACACCATATTCTATACTATGTAGCACTATACACCATATATATACTCAGCACAACTATACAGCTCTACACCAATTCTATACTATGTACCACTATACACCATATTCTATACTATGTACCACTAATACAGCTCTACACCCTATTCTATACTATGTACCACTATACAACAGTACACCGTATTCTATACTATGTACCACTATACAGCTCTACAAAATATTCTATACTATGTTCCACTATACATCATATTCTATACTATGTACCACTATACATTATATTCTATTCTATGTACCACTATTCAGCTCTACAAAACATTCTATACTATGTACCACTATACACCATATTCTATACTTTGTACCACTATACAGCTCTACACCACATTCTGTACTATGTACCACTATGTAGCTCTACACCAAATTCTATACTTTGTACCACTATACATCACATTCTATACTATGTACCACTGCACCACATTCTATACTATGTACCACTTTGTACAACAATACACCACATTCTATACTATATACAACTATACCCCATATTCTATACTATGTACCTCTATACACCATATTCTATACAATGTACCACAATACACCATATTCTATACTATGTACCACTATACACCGAATTCATACTATGTACCACTATACACCATATTCTATACTATGTACCTCTATACACCATATTCTATACTAGTACCACTATACACCATATTCTATACTATGTACTACAATACAGATCTACACCTTATTCTATACTATGTACCACTATACACCATATTCTATACTATGTACCATTATACACCATATTCTATACTATGTACTACAATACAGATCTACAACACATTCTATACTATGTACCTCTATACACCATATTCAAGACTATGTACCACTATACAGCTCTAGACCACTTTCTATACTATGTACACTATACAGCTCTATACCATTCACCACTATACACCACATTCTATACTATGTACCACTATACACCATATTCTATACTATGTGCCTCTATACACTATCTTCTATACTATGTACCAGTATACACCACATTCTATACTATGAACCACTATACACCATATTCTATACTATGTACCTCTATACACCATGTTCTTCACTATGTACCACTATACAGCTCTACACCACAATCGATACTATGTACCACTATAC